>JAGKTI010040701.1:0-10361 GCA_018397915.1 Birgus latro
CCACCACACTACACCCTCCCCACCACCACCCCCACCACCACACTACATCTCCCCACCACCACCTTTCTTAAGTTGAGTCAAACTGTGCGGAAGTACGAAGAAGGAAGTACAGAAAGACGTCACCGGATTTCAAGTGGCAACTACTTACAGCTTCCTAAGTGACTAAAATCATGTGGAGGCAGGGAGACTGAAATACCCAACCTTGACCCCTGAAATGATAAGGTTAAAGAAAGAGAGGAAATAGGAGGTAATGCGAGAAGTGGTAATAGGAGCCGAGTTCTCGTGCACACAGGACACTTATTAAGATTTCTTCAGTGACGAGTTGCTTATTACGCCTTTATTGTTATCTTAAGTTAACTGCCTCGTTTTAATGTCAGCATAGTTTGTATCTGCAGCATTTATTACTAGTGGTATTAAGAGGTATTCGGCAAAATGAATAGCAGAGGAAGCGGAGTTACGAAGCCTCCTTATGCGAGAGAGAATATGATCTATGAATGGAAAGTAAACGGGAGGGTAAACCAAGGCGTGTGGGTACAGTACACCTCGTCCTGATTACACTCTTAGTGTACACTGTACACTATGTAATCACGGTAATATGCTCCATGTTTCAGCACAGCCTAAAACTTGCCGGATTTGTAATTTCCTGTCGTGCCTGTTTAGTTGACTTCGAGTTAGGCAAGGTGGATGGTTAATTAGCATACAGTAAGCAGTGTACACTGTACACTGTAATCACGGAAATATGCTCCATGTTTCAGCACAGCCTAAAGCTTGTCGGATTTGTAATTTCCTGTCTTCCCTGTTTAGTTGACTTCGAGTTAGGCAAGGTAGATGGTTAATTAGCATACAGTAAGCTGGTTCATTTGTACTCGTGCAGTGAGGGACAAAAAATTCGTTTGGTATTCCTCTGCACTACTTCTCACTCGGGGCTTATTCATCACTTTCCTCCTTGCCCCATCATATACGAGAGGATATTCAGTGGACACAGAAACATACCAAACCTCTCACAGTTTAGAAATACTGCCGGCAGAGAGAAGTAAAAACTAGCGGAGGCGAACTTCGCTGCCCATCTGTGCTTACTGTTTGCTGATAGACTCGAGGTGTTGTGGAGAACGGCTTTTAATTTAGAATATTGCTACCTCTACCAATTTTGAAGAGCAGAAATCTTACATGATTTTTTTTTCCCATCCGTAGAGTCATGCTCATTTTTTGGAGACAGCGATCAAGAGGAGTTAGAATTAACTTTCATTTACCTATTCAGTGCGAGGTCTCGCAAAAGCTGAATAACCCCAAACTGTCGGAAACACAGCTGGCTCATTTGGGAATTTAGGAAAGAAAGGGTGTTTAAAAATTCCTAGGTTCTTGGATTGTATTAGCGCTTAACTGGGGGATAAATACCTGGTGAAGCTGGTAAAGTGAATTGTTAATGGCAAATGGCGGTAGATAAATTGAAGTGGATACAGTATCTCATCTTTGTTTTCGTCTCGTCGGAAAAATAACCATCTCCGGAGAGACGGTGAAGTCTTTTAAGAAGAAAAAAAATATTAAAACGCTTGTTTTTATCTTTACACGATGTTTTTATCGTTAAATTTAAATTCGCACAACACACACCATACGGTCCTTCAAATTCTACATAACTTTCTTTGCTCAAGTCTACTATAATATTATGTCAAAGGGGCATGCAAGCGGTGCAATGAGATTCCCTGCATATTCCAGTACTACGCTGCGTTAATCCTTTCTCTTTCCCCGGGGAACGCTCTCCCTTTCGTGCGTTAAGATTACCAGATGATACAGATCGGGCAAGGTGAACGCCTGCCCTCAGTTAAAGACTACGGCCCTCTGATCCCACCTTATTGAGAATAGCTGTTTGAGGGGAGCCTCCCCATACATGAAAGTTATACTCTGCACAGGGGCAAATAAAAACCCTGTATAAAGGCAACTGTGCAGGGGAAAGGAGGGCACGGAGTCAGCCTAGGAGACCTACTCTCTTGGATGCAGGTTTTACAAGAGATGTAATATAATCTTTCCAAAATACTGTATATCCCAAGAGGATGAAGCCCCAAGTATGTTCAGTGATGATGCAAGATTGAGTTGTATATTGTTAAAAATTAGAAGATACTGCTGATGAAGATTTTGATGGGTCGAAAAATGTCAGAACTGACTTTCTGATGCATTAGAAACAAGAATACTTTTACCACACTCAGAGATGTAAGCCAAGTCATACACTAGGTGTGCCATAGCCTCATCCCTTGTTTGTTGAAGTAACTGCTGAGATGGATGCTGCGAAAAGCATAAGATAAAATGAAGGGTAGAGTGATCAGCATATGAGTCGATAAGGTTAGATGTACAGCTTAGAAGGTCAGTGATGAATAAAGGGAGGGAAGTTGGTGACAGGACAGAGCCCTGAGGAAAACCACTACTGATAGTTCTAGGAGAAGAACGGTGGCCGTCTACAACAGCAGCTATGGAACGACCAGAAAGGAAGCTAGAGGTGAAGTCACATACAGAAACTTAGCACGGATCCGAGTAGAGGCATATAAGAGATGAAATTCAGGGGAGGGTTGGTTACGGTACCTCTTGTAGGCTTTCTCCTTGTTGTGGACAACATTAGAAGCATGAGTAAACCAAGATATTTTTGCTTTAAAAACAGGACATGAGAAAAGAATGTATGCTTCCATGTCCAAGAGACTAACCTTTGTAATGAGCGAGGAACACTCAGAACACGGCCAAAGAAGCAATAATCATTCCAGGGAAAATTAAAGTTGTAAGGCCTGAGAGCCTCGCAATCAGCAGCTCCAAAGTGCCAAAGCCGCCACTTCTTGGAAGGGTCCGCTGGTTTTACTGTAGCGATAGGACAGGTTAAGGTGATAAGGTTTTGATAGGACGAGCCACTGGTGGGAAATGATGAATGAAATCTGAACTTTCTCTCAAGAGACGATTTCACGAAGCCTAGCAGTGGCCTCTTATCATATACGAGTAGCTGTTAACAACATTCACTAACAACCTTTTGACGACCACCTTGTAAAACCTAAATAGTTGCATTTTTTAATGACAGACCATCTCATTCAGCTACTAAGTTACTTTTGGTCATGTAAACAATAAGAAAATGAAGGCTTCGAAATACAGCACTGTGCATCTGTCGAATGCACGAGGGTCAACAGTGCTGACTATCACTGTTTGCTAAGTTCCATTCTTCCTCCAGAACATAAACCGCAACAGTCAATGTTACATTCAGGTATAAGTATACTGTACCCAACACTCCGACTTTCCCTTGACATGGCGATTGCACTGCTGTTGAATACACGTCTCTTAAATTCTTTCATGATCCAGACAACTTTAGTAATATAACCCCATATAAATGCTAATTATATTTATCTGAGAGTGAGAATAACTGTACTGATAATTCTTGTAAAATAATTGGCCCATGGTCGGAACAACACTGATATCATTTCCTAGATAACGCCAGTTGATTTTATTCTGGTAAAATTAAAACAAAGGAAAATGAGTGCTACAAGACTGCCACAGTCCCAAGAGAATCCGAGATAGTCTCCACATAGTTCCAGTACACTGACATGCTTCTGTGCAACTGCCATGATGATTGACGAACATGCCAATGAAAAAAAAAAGGGGGGGAGGGGGGAAATAAAAATTGCGTGTTTAAGTGGTTTGACGTTTCACCCAATAAATCCCTTTAAAATGCCTAAATAAAATAATAATAAAGACGTCTGGGGGTATTGGTCCAAAGAACAACTTTTCCAAGTTTGAAGCAAGTTGGTGAAGAAATAAAGAACGAAATTCTAAGTTGAAAATTCCGCTTGAAGGGAAAAAACAGACACGGAGGAAATTCAGCAGCTCACCACACTTTGATGCAGAGACCCAAATATTGTTAACATTAACCCTCTCATGGTGAGGACAAGTTTAGTGCTTTGTTCCAGCTAACGTCAGGAAATTTTATTTCCAAGTGATTATATTGGAGCACCCTCCATCTACTCACTCAGTGTAGTTCAACCTTCAAGTGACTACACCAAGCCAAATGGTTTATTGTAAGCCTGAAAAAAAAATACGTTAGGTGGTAACCATATCGCACGAGATGCTTGGTGGTTTACTGAGTTAAGGCGCTCCAACCAGATGGGGCCCATAAAGGTTTCCGTCTGGGGTGTGGTTGAGATTTAGTGCTTAAATAATGTCTCTCACAGGCAAGCAAGGCTGCTTACCATTGCCTTAAATGTCGGCACTGTGTAATCTGGCCGCGAGCCTTTACAGTGCGGTTGGGGAAAAAATGGAAGTGCAAGTGGGTCAGTGAAGAATGGAAATCTTTACTTCTAAATTACCGTGACGTCTTTCGTATTCCCTTCTTTCTATCACCAGACGATTTTATTCATCCTTGTAGGACTGATAAATATAAATTATCGATCCCTTTCAGTTCTTAAAGATTCCAATAAGTTGAATACAGATGGTCTGGAAGTAGCCATGGTAATATATAACTCAGAGTTTCTTTTGGTGATGACGTCATCTCATATATTAGCGGCGCCGCAGACGTAGTTGTTGTGACTAAATCAATTCTTGTGTATGTATTATAGCTGTGTGCCTGAATGCTTCTGTGTTAACAAAATATTATGATCAGTTCCTGATCCACTTGTAATAAAAAGATCACATACATTGTACATTGTTTGTAGGTATGGGAAGAAATGATACAATTTTGGTGCACATCGGCCAAAGGTCAAAGGTTATAAGTCAAGGTCAAATAGGAAGGTGTAGATTTATGTCATGAATATATGATCCGATTTCTATATTAATTGGATCATGCTTTGTGTGTAAGTCTGGTAAGACGTGATTCAGTTTTGGTGTAGATCCATCAAAGGTCAAGGTCAAAAGTGATGTGTTAGTATCAAGGGTCAGGTGCCGTGTTACCTCATAAATGTCTGGTTCTGGTTCCATCAAACTCCGTACACGTGTTCACATGTTCACATGTGTGTACATCACGGGTCCAGGTCAGTGTTCGGACTCAGCGTCGCTGTGCTTGCTGAGTACCCTCTCTGGTTTTTGGTGCTACCAAACGATCACAAAAGTTCTAAATCGGGTCCACCTCAAGGTTATGTTCAGAAGAACTGCAAAAATCCTTGTCCTCGGCGTGGCCACTGGTGTCGTAAAAACGGCCCTTGAAGCGTGCTTGCTGTCTCTGGTGGTGGCGTAATGGCCCTCGTTGCGCGTTCATGGCCTCCGTTTTCTCCCTGATGGATACCCACTTGCCTGGACATCCTCTGGTTCCTTTGACTTATTAATCCCTTCACTACCATGACGTTTTCCTAACTGTACTCCTGCTACCACCATGTTTTTTTTTAAATCAATTTAAGGCACATCTATCGCAGTTAAGAGGATCAGTGAAGGCCATACTGACGTTTTTCTGTTGGAAAAGTCTTTCCCTGGTTGTTAAATTCTTGTACATGTAGGAAGAAAAAGCTGCAAATGACTTCCTTGGCTGAAGGAGTTAATTACCAGTTTGTTGACATAATATATACACCCAATGTGTGTTTTGTTGAGGGTCATTGTGAGTTTCCGGTATTCTGATTGTTTACACCTAACGGAAATGGGGCACTCCCACAACATAAATAATTGGTCATGGTAGCATGAAATTCACTGAGCCTTAGTTTTTGGAGGATCGAGCCTCCATAGTCATTAGCTAAATCATCCATCCAGTATTTTCATACTTGGCCATCAGTTTAGCTGAAATGAGCTAGGAGTTTTTGTTAGGTTAGAGCAAACACGCTGTTGTCGCCTGAGACTGCTGGTGTGCGAGGTAATTTGTAGGCTTCTGTGTGTGATGTACTTGGAGATATTTTTCATGAGGCAGAGTCAGGATTCCAGGGGTTTGAATGATATGTCAAAGACTGTGTGGACCATTTTACTTGGTATGCTGTTGATAATTCTCCCGTTCTTATACTTTCTCTTTCCTTGTGTCTGGATCCTGCCTCATCCCGTCTTTAAGTGAGAACAAGGTTCCGGATGATTATAGGTATTATAGGTATGATGTACTCTGTTTTCACCAACAGCTGTGACTGTCAAACTTCCCCTCAAACATCTTCATTCAAAACCTTGTTTGAGTATCATTATACGCTTAAAAACCTGACCAAAGAAGTCTTCGTCTAGCGTATCTGTATGAAAGACACGGCAAGGAAGAGAGCTCACTACCCTCTTGTCATGTTCATATTCCAGGAAAAACTCTATAACTACTGGGGAAAAAAATCATTGATCACTGTATTTATATAAGACACAGCAGGGAACAAAGTCTTCATTCACTTCTGCCATTTCCTATTCACATCTTCAGGGAATGTGTCTTTGTATTTGTCCACATTTTGAGGGATGGCCTCAATTAAAAGACCTCCAAGCGTTTCTGTCCCTACTCAGTTACAATCCTTTCTAATACAACACATCACGTTTCCCCTGCATACTCTCACATCTTATCTCCCTACCTCGTTCTCGGTCTCTCTCTCTCTATTCCCAAAATACACACACACACACACATCTCATTTTTGTTTAACTCTCCTCCAAGTCGCTCCACACTCAGTCACTCCTACTCAGTCTCTCATTCTTCATTCTCTCCTCACGGCCGAATCACCTTAGAGTGTTTCTTTTAACTCCTTCAATCTGAGGATATCGTCATTTCATTCTTGTTACAACCAGATCATATTGTTTTGATTGGGAGATCATACCTCGAGTGAAGGGGTTAATGAAGGCTGTATCAGACCCATCCACTTCATAAGTCTCTCGTCAGCTGTGTAACATCGTCTGTAGATAAGAATGAGATAAAAAAAATACCTCATCTTATTGATGAGGTATTATTGAAGGGGTCAGTCACTTCACAACGATGACAATTTTGTAGTTTATCCTTGCTACTACTAAGGTATTTTTTTTCAGGCTAGTACAGGCCCCTGGTAGTAAATGGGTTAATGAAGCCTTCACCTAACCTCTCCTCTCTTCCCCTGCTGGTGTACTTTGTCATAACCCTGCCAAAACCGTGCAGACGTAACAAATATATAGTACAAACTGTGTCACTGTACTGAACGCGTTAATTTGTCCCAGAAGCTTAAGCCACTCAGCCTCTGCACCACCTTCACCAACCCTTTCAGTTATTATCTATCTAGCTATTTTACTCTTTAAGCATTTCTTTGGTAACTTGTTTCAGTAACTGCCACTCTTGACTGCACTTCTCCCCTTACACTCCAAAGTCTTCCACACCAGTGTGTGAAGCAGTAGATAGGAAAGAGTCACTTCTCCCATACTCTCCAAAGCCTTCCACATCTACACCCGTGTATGAAGCAGTGGGTGGGAGCGGGTCACCTCCCCAGCAGTACGGAGTGGTGTTCCTAAACCCTACGAATTAATTACTTTCAGGACCCGCAAACCACTTCCCGCCCATGTCAAGCGTGTACTATACAAGCCGGCCACTAAACTTCATACGGTGCAATATATACGTCACAGTTCAATTATGTCCCTCATGTATCGTAAGCGTTTTGTCCTGTGGAAGAAAATTAATACAGAAAAGACGCCTTTACACTGAAAGGTTTAACGGATACTTATTCTACACCATGCAGTACGAGAAGTCACCCCGTACCTGAAGATAATGATGTGTTCAGTTGCCAGGAAAAACAAGTAGAAATACAGCACGAGTGGTCTCCCGTAAGTTGAGTAACAGCCGTCTGGTGAGCGTTACTGTACTGAGCGAGCTGCCATCCTAATACCTCTGTTACTAAATTCACTGTGCTCTTTACCAAATCCCTTCAGCTGGGAAGGGAGGAGGTTCATTATGGTGATGATGATGATGATGATGATGATACTAATGACAACTGCGGTGATGACTAACGATGACAATAATGATGTCGACGACTATGGTGATGACGGTAGTGATAGTGATGGTGGTGGAGATGACGACGATATTGATGATGTTCCCTCAGCTTTAAACCCCCGCAGTCGCCTCCCAATCACTTCTGTAGCCGCCGAAATTCCCTCAAGCGTTCTCTTGAGGTAACCTGCCTGAGCGTCTCACTAAACCTTGTAACAAGCAGCCTTGGAGATTTATTTCACGGTCGAGTCATCCGCTTTATACCTGGCTGACTCCAGTCACATCCCTTCCACGCCGTTTCGAGTAGGAAATACGACTTGCAGTGTGAGGTTTGGAATGGGAGGGTCGAACTGCAGAGTGGGAGGTTTGGAATGGGAGGGTCAAACTGCAGAGTGGGAGGTTTGGAATGGGAGGGTCAAACTGCAGAGTGGGAGGTCTGAAATGTAAGAGGTCTAACTGCTTGCATAGTTGGGAAAGGGGGAAGATTTACAGAGTGGTAGGTTTTCGACTGGGAGGGTCGAATTGCAGTGTTGAAGGCTTGGGATGGGTGGGTTGAACTAGACAATGGGAGGTTTGAGATGGGAGAGTCCAACTGCAGAGTTGGAGATTAGGATGGAAGGCTCGAACTGCAGAGTTGCAGGTTCAAAATTGGAGGGTCAGCCGGCTGCCTGGGAGGTTCGATGTGGAAGGCTCAGTCAACCTGCAGAGAGAGAGAGAGAGAGAGAGAAACTTTACCTACCTTATCTCCTGTTCCATTATCTTTTTCTACAAATCTTTTCGTTGACGATTCTCTCTCTCTCTCTCTCTCTCTCTCTCTCTCTCTCTCTCTCTCTCTCAGATATCATTCAGAACACCCTCCCATTATACTTTTCCCTTTGACCAATAACTACGATCATTGTATTTAATTCCTACTGCAGTACAAACGTCAAAAATAGTTTCGTGCTGAGCCTACGATTTTACTTAGTTAATAGAAACCCACGGGGGAAAAGGGTTAAGTTACCATAGCGTCAATGAGTCGTATTATCAATTATATGGAAGACATCATAGCACCTCTTCCTTCGTGATTTATTTTGTTTATTACACTTTAATAGTCTCTGTATGTTATTTATATTTTTGTTGATATCGGCACAGTTTTCCTCAGTTACGCACACGAGGATATTACGATGGAATGTGCATAATGTATCAGTGAGGAAGTGAGGTTAAGATATCTCCTGAAGCAACGATAGTGCGGGCCCACGAAACTTGAAGGTCTTTCTCCTTAGATATGTTTTCTGGTCGTAGCGAAATCCGTTTGTGCAAACGGGTTCTGAAGCATAAAGTACGTCTGCTGTCTTGGCACATGAGGCTGTATTCTTGTCGGATTAGGAGGTATTCGAACACATTTGCCATAGGGATTTGTTCTCCCTTATTGTCTTTAATATTCTCGTCTTTAACTTTCCTATTTCTTTAATATCGAAATAGCTGGCGTACGTAAATTACAAGATAAGTCAATCTATTATATTCTTTTTTGGTTCCAGGAAGTTCCTGGCTTAGAAAGGCTCAAGTCCAGAGTACTGAAGTTTAGTAGTAGTAGTATTTTGAACACCAGGCTCATCTGTAAACGATCCTGGTGGACTACAGGCCGTAATTGTCCTATACCCGCATTGCACTGTTCTCTTTTCCAGGGATACCAAGAGGACTGAGGGACGTGTGAAGAACCGAGCAGTTCCACTACCCGGCCTTGTCGGTGCCAGTTTGTGGAGGCGTCCATTTTTCAATCCTTACCGTAATTTAGAATAGTTAAACCGGAGACCTTCCCTCGTCCCTGACACAAACCTCAGACCACGTCAGGGACTCAACTCATGGAGCGTTAACTCAAAGCCTTCTCCAACCCCAGATTTTTACTATCATGTTATTGAACCATTGACATTAATTTGTCATATACAGATATAAACAGGTAAGAAGGTAGTTCCTTTGCCGAGAAGAATACATTGCCTAAGTCCTTGGTGGGGTGTAGGAGGGGTCACAGTCTGGTCGATAAAGGAACATCCCAGCACCTCTTCATTACGTCACGTTAGTATTCTCTTGCAGGTTATTTGTGTAATATATTAAAGGAATATACATAACAGAAAGCAGAACATTAACTCTTATGCTGCTATGGATTATTCACGGTTGAATAAAAACGTCTGCCGTTGGCAAGAACAAAATATCAAGATAGGTGTCCACCGCACAGGTGCGGCACATGCCCAAGCAAGCAAGGTTGTGTTTTTTGGCTTTTTCGGTTTCACCTGGCTCACTTTTGGAAATGACTAGTACCACTGCAAGGCAGTTTTCATGACAGTTTTAAAAGGGTATGGCATGCCATGACTGACCTAATAGCTGAAGAAAAAGATTAAGTTTTGGTGTTCTTTTCTTGCCATACGCAAATGTTTTTGTCGTTTTTCGGCCATATTTGACCACACTACCAGCTGAAGACAGTTTTCATGAAAATATAATTATGGTATGACATGCTGCGACAAGTTCGATCACTCAGAATTTAAAAAAA
>JAGKTI010040703.1:0-10361 GCA_018397915.1 Birgus latro
AAAAACACGTAAACAGTGCAGCGTGTTCTCGTAAGGGAAGTCATGTGCTGTACACCTGAGTAAGCGGGAAGGTAGCGAAATGCTACATGACGTACGGGCCACATGCATGTACAGCTGGCCACACTCCCGCGAGGTCCACTCAGCACTGCCAACACTGGGCGAAATGGTAATCTCGAAACACTTGTAGTGAGCCCCGTTCGAAGCATTCACTGGTGGGAGGGAGAAATAAGGAGGAAGGTTTGAGGGGGGAATGGGGGGGTTGAGGAGGCTAGGGAGGTTACCTGACTACTACACGAGAGGTGAGAGATGACACGAGGAGGGGAGCGACGAGTGGAATCTTCAATGAAAGTACAAAAATTTACCCCGTTACCAATCATTTGTATTTTGACATTCATGTCAACTGATATTAACATCAATAAAGATTAGATCAACTTATTAGTTGTAACACAAAGATGTAACACAAAGACAACCGAGGTAACATTACTGCTTTACTCGTATTGTATGCTCTTATTATTATCAATCACTAGATGCTGTGAAATACTAACACAATAACTGCTTACGAATCATGAACCATAATGCTCGTTATTAAATGTAGCATGTGTGAATACCTTCATAGTGCGTGTGGCAAATA
Source organism: Birgus latro (assembly GCA_018397915.1). Lineage (NCBI taxonomy): Eukaryota > Metazoa > Arthropoda > Malacostraca > Decapoda > Coenobitidae > Birgus > Birgus latro. The sequence continues at coordinate 632 of JAGKTI010040703.1, forward strand.
CTGATACCACTAGCTCACACATGTATTATCCCCCGTATCTAGCGTTACCTAACAGTTTATAAACGTAGTGTCGGATATCAGGTCTAGCATTATCCACTACGTGACAGCAGGCTTGTGATAATCTGTATACTCTTAAGTAGCTTGTTTCATTGAATATAACGAAAACGTCATGCCTGACAAGCCATTACGAATCCTTTGATATTTCTTCTGTCTTTAGACAGCAAAAATAAATTAATTAATTAATCAAATGTGCATTATATTTTTAGTCAGAAAAATTAAAGCTCTACACACATACACACACACACACACACACACACACACACAAAGAGATTTTTAGATCCTCATCGGTCATGAACCAAATAATTTCAGCTTTACAAAAATCCTCTTCTCCTGTTCCCCGAGTGTATGCTGTTCCTCCTTTCCTACCTCTATCTCTTTCTTCCTTGTTGTGCAAGGTTTTTCAGTGTGAGTATACAAAAATTCATTTAACTGACACTGTAGATAATAAAATCAATGAAGATGCAAGTATGTGTCGAGGTAATTTCTAAAACATCTTCACGACTTAGGGTTTCTTTGAGTCTTTTTTCCCTCGTGCTTGCTTTTCCTCTCTCTCTCGCCTTCTCCTTTGTGCTACAATGTCTTTCATGCCTTGAACGGTCGTCCCTTGTAATACCAATATCCGGGGTATAATGTATTGGAGCCAACATTCGCCTCACTAATAGGTCAAGGTTTTCTATACTCAGCAGGCGGTAGTTACTCAATGCTGTTAATCAATTTTTGGAATAGCAATATCTGACTATCCTACAAGTAAAAAATGATATATAGGGTTCCCTGGATATACTCACAGCCTTTGGTATGCCAGACCAGGAACTGTAAATTTCAGTAATTGCCTTAACCATCGTTGAACTACTCTGACCATGTAAACTGGACATTGGTCATAAACGAGCATCACTGGCCCGGGAGGGATAGGGACAATTTCTCTCTTTGAGGAAATCGAGGAAACCTGTCTTTCTCGTATAGTTCGACTACCGTAAGTTAAATAGAGTTCAATATTATTACTCAAATTGAAAAAAAAAAAATATAATAAGGAAACAAGTTGTAGCGGTGACCCTAAATGCGGTGTTAGTCAGTGAGGAGTTCATTGGTTCTGTCAGTGAGAGCTAATCACATTCTGTGGCCATGAGAACACAGCCAATCCTCGAGTACCGAAGGCGATGTGGACGGTCAGTGGTGCTAAGACCATATCATTCCTGGACTGCACTCTTCATCGTGATGAACCACCACGACACCCAGCTCACACGGCGTGCCCGCATCATTGCTCTGCACGAGGAGGGTATAAGCAGTAGGGGCATCGCACAGCGAGTGGGGTGCTCAAGATCTTGCGTCCAGAAGTGGATCGAGCGTTGGCATCACAATGGCAATTTGAATGACCTGGGTATGCTGGTAACAATCTATTTTGAATAAAGGTCTTTATTAATTATGCCTGCAAATTTCCGAATGTGTAAAGCACGTATTTTGGCAAAGAAAAAAACATCTGAGTATTCATTTTGGTGGGAAATTAAGATTATTGTCTCTCTACTGATCGACCACATGATCATTTTGTTGTAGATTACATCAAAATCCCCGTAGGGGGTACTATTACTTATGGGTTATGGCACCCTTACGGACCCCAGCCTCACCCTTTCATTTCCTAATTAAACTGTTCCTCCTCTCTTTGTTTCCATCTAGCTGCTGTCCCCTCTTCTTTGAATATCTCTTCCTCATTATACAGGGTCTTCCAGACTTAGGGCGGTCTTTCAGCCGCTTAACTTATGCATAAAATTAATGGTCTATTTTATTGGTGTACTGAGAGAGGAGACCTCGGTGGCAACTCACTAGTCAGGAGGAAGACCAGCGGATCATTCAGGCAGCTGAAAATTACCCTTTTAAAAATGCCAAGGCGATCAGGGAAGAGTTGTCGTTGGAAGTGTCAGCCGAAACTGTTCGTCGTAGGCTACATCAGGCAGGCATCCACCACCGAGTGCCGGCCAAGAAAGAGCAACTCACCGACACACACAGCGCTGCCAGGCTGGCCTTTGCTCGGCAGTTTATAGACAAGGGGATGGAGTTCTGGGGGAGGACCATCTTCAAAGATAAGTCATTCTCTTCCAACCAAGGCAAAATACATTTATGGAGACGGGACTCTACGAGGTAAGGGTTAGAACTGTTAAGTAACTACAATATTTAATAGAATGTTCTAATGTTAATCACAGTTGCACAGTTGCAGCATTACTTGTTCCTATTTTTTTGCCATATGTAAGCATCTCGCAGTCACAATAGCTAGTCCCTGGGAAAAAAAGTAATTTAACTACTCTTGCTTCGTCATGCTGCTACCTTATTGTTCGTTGATAAGCAGGTATTTGAATTATGAAATACATTAAATATATATAATCTCGGAGTATCTATTAGTTTTGGGAAAGAGGATTAATAATTACCAGATGGTAAACTTTGCCCAGTTGATAAACTTCGCTAGCATTTAATTTTGGTGTGGCGTGTATCACGCAGATATGACCGGAGACATATTTATGAGGAGGCACGAAGTGGAAGAGTCACGGTAAATGTGTGGGGCTGCATGACTCTACATGGTCTGGGTGACATCTTCCAGATCGACGGCCGCTTCACTGCTCACAAATATGTAGATGTCTAACAAAACAGTTTCCTCCCATCCCTCAGAAAGGAATTTTCCTTTCCCTCCCGGCCCTCTGATTTTCGTTCACGACCGGTGTCCTGTCCACATGGCGAGAGTGGTTCAGCAGTGGTTACGTAATAACCAGAACTTACAGGTCCTGGACTGGCCTAGCAAAGGGTGTGATATGAACCCCATAGAAAATCTGTGGGGTTCTATCGTGAACACCTGGGAGCCGGAGAGGGAGAGGACTGCTGCCGAATTGATGGACCATACGAAGACGCAGTGGGAATTGCTGCGAGGGGACCAAGACCTTGCGAGGAGTCTGGTAATGTCCATGCCTGATCGCTTGCAGGTGGCCATCGAGAAGGACGGAGGATGGACTCGGTTCTAGGTATAATTATTTTTAGTTAGAACATATTTAATCCTCTTGGTTTACGCTTGTGACTCAAAATGTTGATGTTTACATCTATACGTAATTGTTCCCATTCTCTCAAGATTATTGAATTTATTGACATGGTGAGTGTAATTATTTCTAATAGCTTTTTTGTTGCTACCCCATGCTGAAAGCAATTTTAACTGAACACCAGGAAGCACTTAGTGTGATAAAGAACAATTATAATTACATTAGGAAATATGCAAGTGTGATAAAGAAAATTTCTAATTACATTAGGAAATGTGCAGATGGTAACTTGTTACTGTTCTTTTACAGGAAGTGACAGCAGACACGGGTGGGTTACTTGGATATTCATCTGATACTATTATTACTATAATAATAAAAAATATTATCTACAGTCTGACTATATTAATTAACTCATTCGGATGCAATACAGTCACCTAGGGGCTTGAGAAATTATAATAAGTTCTTTCTGGTTATCTTGAATGAAATAGACTACTTTACGGTATCTAGAATATCACACTCCTGCTATCACGTGAGGGGTAATGCGAGCCCACTTTTATAGACTGTTAGGTAACGCTAGATAAGGATGATATGGAGGTGTGTGCTAGTGGTGTCAGCAGTTGCCACAGGCAATATTAAGGTTTCACAAATGCTATATTTAATAACAGCGTTCTGGTTCATGATTTCCAAGCAGTTATTGTGTCACTATTTCACAGGGTCTAAACCTTGACAATAAAGGTATCAAAATATAAATAATTGGTTACCAGGAATATTTTCGTATCTTATCAAAGCTTCCACTCAGCTGCCTCCTACGTCATCCCTCACCTCTCGTGTATAGGTATCCCCCACACCCTCCCCAAAGCCCCCTTTCTCCCTCAAACCCCCCTCCGTACCACTCCCTCCCACCAGTGAATGCTTCGAGCGGAGCTCACTACTAGTGTTTCGAGGTCAACGCTGGGTGGACCTCGCGGGAGTGTGGCCAGCTGTACCTCAGTGGTGAGGTGTTTCTCATACACTGATAGATTTGGTTATGTCTCATGAAAAAAAAAAAAAAAACGAAAACAGCGCATCGCGTGCTCGTCACAAATTCGCAGGTGCTTGACAGGTAGCGCTACCTTCCTGCTAACTCAGGTGTAGGACATGACATTTTCCTTACGAAAACACGCTGCACTATTTATTGATTCTTTTTTTTTTTTTTCGACATGAGACAACCAAATCCATCACTTTATGAGAGACACAGAACATTTCACCACAAAAGTACATGCATGTGGTCCATACGCGTCACGTGGCATTTCCCTACCTTCCTGCTTACTCAAGTGTACGACACGTGATTTCCCTTACAAGAATAAGCTGCACTGTATACATGTTTTTATTTGTATATTTCTCTCATGAGACATAACCAAATCTTCGCGATAAGTCAAGTGTACGACACGTGATTTCCCCTACAAGAACACGCTACACTGTTTTTTTGTGTTTTTTTCATGAGACATAACCAAATTTAACAGTGTATGAGAAACACTTTACCACTGAGGTACACGCATGTGGCCCGTTCATCACGTAGCATTTCGCTACCTTCCCGCTTACTCGGGTGTACGACATGATTTCCCTTATGAGAACACGCTACACTGTTTATGTGTTTTTATTTGTATTTTCCCCTCATGAGACATAACCAAATCTTCGCGCTAAGTCAGGTGTACGACACGTGATTTCCGCTACGAGAACACGCTGCACTGTTTACGTTTTTTTTTTTCCCTGAGATATAACCAAATTTATCAGTGTATGAGAAAGACTTCACCACTGAGGTACATGCACGTGGCCTGTATGTCACGTACCATTTCACTATCTTCCCGCTTGCTCAGGTGTACGACACGTGATTTCCCGTACGAGAACACGCTGCTCTGTTTATTTTTTTAGACGCACGTGGCCCGTTTGTCACGTAGGTGGCCCCTACCTGTGTGGTAAGTCAGGTGTAGCAGACGATGTTTTTCAAGGACACAATCATATATCATGATTCCTTGCGTTGTGCCAGCGTTGAGGAAAGTTCTTTGCTGGCTGTGAATACAATATCTTGATTGCTTTCTTTCAGGTCACATCCCTAGGCACAGCATATCATTCTCCAGCTGGCTTGCAATGAAGAAAATCTTTTGCAAAGCAAAGATGAAACAGCTGCCTAGAGGAGCAGCACGCCAGCTGCAGGCCATCGACAGGGCTAAGAGCCTGCCTGAGGGGGGCATGGCGTACAGGCACAAGGACAATGTGCTCGTCCTGCTGTGGAGGGACAAGCGCATTGTGAGCGTGGTGTCCACCTTCCACAGCCCCGACACCATTCCAAAGAGGGTTCGAGGAAGGTGCAGGGTAATGACGGGCGGACAACCTATGCGCAGAAGGTAGTCTAGAAGCCCGTTGTTGTGGAGGACTACAACAGGTACATGGGTGGATCATTTTGATCAGATGGTTCAGTACTACCCCATCCAACGGCGAACCGTCAAGTGGGTGAAGAAGATCACTTTCTATTTCGTCTACATGGCACTCTTCAACGCGTTCGCCTTGTACAAAAAGTACAGACGTGAGACAGCAACTCGCCTTGAATTTGTGGAGCAGATCATCTACAATCTTCTGCATTTCCATGAAGAGGACTGGCCCGCGTCTGGACATGTAATCCACCACGCCCCAGACCTACCTACCTGATGGCCAGCACTACCAGGACCTGGCACCCAGCAGGCACAGGCACCAGCACCAGCAAGGGTCCTGCCAGCACCACCACCACCACCAGCACCGCATGCAAGAGGACCACCACCGGTGCCAGCACCAGCACCAGCACTGCCTGCAGCAGGGCCATCAGCGGTGCCAGCACCACCACCACCTCCAGTTGCTGGTCCGTCGGGAGAACCCGTGCCTGGACCTTTAGCTGCCAATCCCGCAAGACAGGACAAAGGAGGAGCATGAGCGCATCCAAGCAAGCGTCGCCGGGTGATAGACAACGACGTAAGGTTGGATCGCACCCTGGGCCACCACCGGGCGAGGATCCCCCATGGGAAGAGGCTCAGGTGTACCTTGTACTTCAAGTTGGGAGTGAGGAAGGACACAAGGAACATGTGTCCTGTATGTGATGTGCCACTTTGTATGGGTGACTGTTTAGACCGGTTCCTTGCTGAGCGCGACCTTCACTAGTGGTGTACACACACAAAGACACACACACACACACACACACACACAACACACAACTCCTCACCTCCAAACCCAACTGGTCCAGCAGGAAGAGCATCGCCACTGAAGAAGTAAGTAATTTTCTTTATTTATGTATTTATTTACCTATCTGTATGTCACTATATTTACAACTACATATACAGTATAGTTTCTTCGTTACAAAAACACCAAGGACAGGGAAATAAGTACAGCTTCAGTTTCAGTTGCTAGCAACTGATTTAGTGTTCATGTGTGGTTCTGGAGATTTAAAAAAAAAAAAATCATAATAGTTGTTGGAATAGAACCCCAAAAAAAGCAGACCTAGCCAGTATAAAAATTTTCGCACGCTAAAAGAAAATAATGTACTGTACTTGAGCACGGCTGATGGCAGCTCTGCGTACGGGTGGGTACACCCTAGTTTTTTGCATTTTCTCGAAAACTATGAGGCGTAGGAAAACCGTAAGGGTCTCAAATGAAAGCCAATGAAATTTTGCATACGATGATGAAAAAATAACTGCCGAGAAAAGTTTCTCGCTAGAACTCCCCGAATAAATAATATGTCTGTCGGAAATTGATGTTACTTTTTCGCTTATTACTCGAGAACCATACCTCTTATCAAACTGGGATCTATTCCATTCGAAAGCTAATATAATTCTCTTTCTATTGATGATAACATGTAGAGATAGGTTAGTAAACATTGGGGTTATGATGTTGGGAATTGAGATGAATATTCCCGAATGTTTATTCACAGCGCCCTAACGTACATATAGTGTGTTTTTCTGTGCGTTTTTTGCTGCTTATCGTGTAGAACAAACATCGACGAATAGGAATATATAGGTTTTGTGGCAAAATAAATAATTTTGGGTGGTGAAAATAAGCCGAGAATACTAGATTTTGGTGCGTGCGAAGGACGGCGGGTTGACTGGGTAGAGAGTGATGTGTGGTAGAACAAAAAACTTACGAAACCCGTGCGTGAAAGGGTTAATACAAAATTATTAGCTCAGGAGTACATGGGAACTATTTTGCATACATAATTAATATATCTAAACATTTAACGTCAAAGCCAAATTCAACCCACCCCTAAAAAGAAGCGGGATAAGTATTTTTAGCTAATATAGTGGACCTCCCTTATTATTTTACCCTGTCAAATAATTATATATCAGATCATATGGTATACAAATTGACACCAATATCCTGGAATATGAATAACAAAAACCATACCTAACTATAATGGAGCCAGTCCAACAGCATTCCCCAATCAGACCTGCTTATCTCAATCATGACTCATATATCCACACAGAGCCAGTTTCTTATATATCAAAAGAGAAAGACCCTTATGTGGCACTGCACACTACATGTGGTCACTGATCTACGGAATGAGATTCTGCAGTACTTGTGGGTCCCTTCACACATGCTCTCAACGGAATTGTTCCCGTGGCTCACAGTAGCCTTATCTTGGGATCCTCATCCGTTTTCATCTATAAGGGTTCTTGTGCCACCTATAATGTCGCATACACGGAAGGTCTGAGTCAAGTCTCTCTCATGAATACATAGTCCCCTTTTATAAGGGATTAGTGTATTGGAACAAATTTCAGCTTTATATTCAATCTCATTTTCTTTAACACTGTTATATGTATGATATACATGATAAACATGTATGATAAATACAGGTTAGAAAACGGGACAGTACGAGCTTGACTCAGTCCTGTAAAAATACACTTAGGTAAAACACACACACACACATACACACACACGTGTGTGTGTGTGTGTGTGTGTGTGTGTGTGTGTGTGTGTGTGTGTATACATGTGGTAAACACCACTCTTAGACCCAGCATTTGTGTGTGTGTTCTTAACTACTTGTAAGGACAGTTAGGTAATAACACACACACACACACACACACACACACACACACACACACACACACACACACACACACACACACACTTGTTATAATATTTACCTTGCTCTAAAAGCACTGTGAAATGTGCCCAGACACGACTTAAGAATACTATTTATACTTGGCCAACAAGTGCTGAAGACAGTAGCGTAGCCAATCCGCAAATAAGAGGTGGGGTGGACAAGGTGGGGGCAAGTCCTATTCTGGGGAGGCCCACTGCCCTACGGTGTGTGCAGTACACATTAAATAATATGAAATTTCAAATGGGAGCTGGGATCAAAGGTCTGACTGGGAGGCCCCCCATGGTTATGACACTGACTGAAGAGGGTTGCTTTCCTATGGTGGCACCTATATAACTGGCTGGCTCCACTGGCCATTTATATAAACGTCAATCAGCTCCCTCCCTGTCCACCGACGAAGGATGATGAAATGCAGGAAAAGAGGAACTTCAGCCTGCAGTCCGCCTGGTTCACTTTCATGTGAGCCTGGGCATACAGCAATAACAACAACTTTGTCAGCAAATATTTGTGGGACAACTGCTTCTAAAACACTCCACAGGAAATAAGCTGAGCTCACATTTTCCTATGGTTGAGCTCAAAATGTCTCTGAAGTCCTGAGAACCCTTACTTATAACTAGCCATTAAAGGTGGGCACAACCTAGAGTTTAGTGCATGACCCAAAGAAACAACAATATCCCATCAAACTCCAGTGTTGTACTGGCTTATACATCATCATCATCATCAACATCATCATGCCAGATTTAAGGCCCTCCTAAAAGAGGAAGTCCGTTACAAACAAGAAATAAAGCAAATGCCTTAAGTTGAACAGCATCCACCAATTAAATGGACCAATCGAAATTTTAACCACGAATCATTCAAGCTTCAAAATGCTGTTTTGACTTCGCAGTCAATACCATCTGCACAAATTTTTTTAGAGACGCATTTCACATCCACCTGTGGCACAGTCATTCCGTGGTCGAGGAGTGGTGTTTATTCTTTACCACTTTGTTTTATGACTATTTCTCCGCAACAGATCTAGTAATCCGAAAGAATGATAATATTATTATCAAAAGAAGCAGGCCCAAAAATTACACTGGAGACACAATAATATGATTTTCTAACTTGAAAAGTTGGAGTAGCATCGTGATACCAATTATAGACCTGTGTCCCTGACCACCATGATCGCAAAATTATGTGCTAGAATCTTGAAAGACAGATAAATAAAATGTGTGGAGGAGATGGACATTTTGGCAGAAAGTCAGTCTGAATTCAGAAATGGAAAGTCGTGTGTCTTTAATTTGTTGAGTTTCTGCTCAAGAGCGACTGACACGCTACAGGAGATAGTTGGGCGGATTGTGTGTGGATCTGGAGAAAGCCTTTGACAAGGTACCCCATTAGCAACTAATGTGGAAATTGGAGCACACAGGAGGACTGAAGGGGAACCTCTTGCAGTGGAAGAGAGACTTCATGAGAGACCAACAGATTGGGACAGTCATAAAGGAGAGGATGTCAGGGTGAAGTAACAAGTGGAGTCCCGCAGGACTCGGTGCTGGCGCCTGTAGTGTTCCTGATTTACGTAAAT
>JAGKTI010040704.1:0-10361 GCA_018397915.1 Birgus latro
GAGAGAGAGAGAGAGAGAGAGAGAGAGAGAGAGAGAGAGAGAGAGTTCTATGAGTGTTTTGCACGTATCGCTGGCCTCATAATAAATCATTCAATATCTTTCACGTGCGAATAAATGGAAAATAATAACTACTGGACCCAAAGTACTCAGCTCGGAGTCAGTAGCAACACCTTTCCAGAATTTTGACCTTAACTCCTGACCTTTATCACTGACCAGTCTTAGCCAAAATAAAATCACTTCTTGCCAATCCCCACAAAATAATTCTGTGTGACCAGACCGATCCAAATAGAATAAGGAATTCATGAGACACCGCCGGCCCCTGAACTCTGAACTTCACCCATGGCCCTGACTTGATCGATTTCCACCAATGTGTATACCGCTCAACATCAGATCAGGCATCAATGGCAATATTTTGTTAACACATTTTATACACACATGTAGAGTTAGACGTGATCACAACAGTTATACCTTCGACGTCGCTAACTGCTATAAAAACAACTGCAGCAACAAAAATAATAGCAACAGTAATGACAAGAACGAGGGCAACAACAACAAATACTACTACTACAACTACTACTACTACTACAACTACTACTACTACTACTACAATACCATTAATAGTAACCTCACCAACAGCAGCACCACTAACAACAACGGCCATAAAAACAACCACATCCTTTGTATCAAATGTACATACAGTATCACCAACACCGACAGTAACACTAATACCATAGCCAATACCACGATTAACAACCGCAACAACGATAACAACCGCAACAACAACGATAACAACAGTAACAACAACAACTACATCAACAACTACAGCAACAAGAACAACTACAACTACAACAACAACAAATACAACAACAACTACTACTACAACAACAACTACTACTACAACTACAGCTACAACAACAACAACTACTACTACTACTACTATTACTACAACAACATCTACAACAACTACAACAACAACAACAACTAGAACTACTAATATTACTACTACTACGCAGTATAAACTTAAAAACAACAGTAACGAGCATGCATGTTTGGCTTCCAATGTTCCACTATGAATACCGGTATGTCGCGGAGAAAACCACCACAGTTCATTACATAGTGTATAAGTTTCACAAGTGATTATTATAGCATGGTGGTGTTATTTATTTATTTTTTCATTTACCCAGGTGTACCATTACTGACAGTAAAAAAGCTGCATTCTTGTAAAGGGAACATTTGTGGAACTCCTGCACAATATTCTGAAAATTTTATAAAGTTCCAAAGGCAGTCGCGTTCAGCTTCGAGTCATTGCTCAAAGTCCTGTCATTTACAGAAACTGAATGGATCGATATTTGTGTCCATAACTGTATGTACTAATATAGTTCCAGTTCTCTAGGTCTGAGGCATCATGAGTAGTAATGACCAATCTCTACACTCCTATTTTAATCCCCAGACAGCGTCCTAAATCCATGAGAATATGACTTAATATTTCTTTTGCGTTCATGAGTTGAACGCAAAAGAAATATTAAGTCGTAGGTGCCTGCAAAGTGAAGGAGAGGAAAACCAAGAACAAGATTAGTGCGAATACTCTTATGTCTGACAGTCAGGTGATAGGAAGGAAAGGGAGACCAACAGCAAGATGGACGAACGTAGACATAAGAGATGACGGTACGTAAGGCTGCATGAAAACTGAAGTGGATGGAAGTAGAAGGAGAGATAGACCAGGAAAAATGTAAGGGGACCTATTTCTATCGAATACTTATATGAACGTGGTTATTTTTCACATTTATATATAATAATTTCTCTTTAATAATTTGCCTGTAACTACCTGAAAGTTTCAGGGGTACAAGTCTGGGAGTGGACTTAACCAAGTTCTGGGATAATATTCTACTTTTGAGACTGGGTCCAGAATAGCGATTGTATGGTTTTCAAGAACTTTTCAAGCCTTGCCTTGACCTGGAACAAGTTCACTCTCTTTGGTGTTAACTAATATGTATGTAGAACCGGCAGAGTGAAAAAAGAATAGCCATCTACAGTAATGTTTCATTGATAACCCTCAGGAAAATATTCTTCATTCCAGAAAGCACGGTAGAAAAACCTCAGCAGAGTCAAGAATATGATATCCCGTGCTTAACTGAAGGGCCATCGCTACCACGTATGATATCTTGTGCCCATCATCAAGTCATAATATGGAGACTGCTGTGTATTATGCCTATACCTCCTTTAATTCCACTCAGGTCAATCCCAAGTCAGATGTAAATTAACAGGTGTTTATTCTGACTACAGTAGTTCAGGGGCGGATCCAGAAAATCGGAAACAGGGGGGAGGGGGCGCTATTCTTGGGATCAACGGACGGGGAGGGGAGGAGGCAGGTGAGAGGGTAAAAACTCCCAGTGTACGGGCCTACATTTCATTAGTCTACATAAACTGTCTTCACCCAATGTGCAGTTTTCAGAGTTAATAATGACATAATAATGGCAATTGGACAGGCCTACATTTTGTTAGTCTATGCATAATAATTGCTGTCAACCAATCTTCAGTTTTCAACTAGTTCAGTTAACTAGTACAGTGTCCGATGGAATGCACGTCCAATGCTGGGGGTTCAGTTTCAAGTATTAGTCCACAATATGGTACTAAAATGGACATTCAGTCCATGCTCAATTAAATTATAGTTCAATTTTCAGAGTTTACTAGGACAGTATCCGATGGGATGCACATAATTTTTAGTGTTCTACCGTGTCCTCTGAAAGTGGATTTATGAACAGCATTTTGCTGGGGTAACCATTTGCATACATGTCAATTATTATTTCATAACCCAAGGGCATATCCCTGTGGACGAACAGCAGGATGAGGGCAATCAGGCGACCTTCCTTCATGGTGCTCCTGTAAACTTTCTTGATATATCTGAGTGCTGAATTGGCCCTCTCATCCCAGGCACATGTCACAGGGGTCAGCAGCAGGAAGTGTAGTATTGCACACAAGTTGGGGTAGACTCTTGAGTTGCAGGACTGATGTCCGAGTGTTAACTTAAGTGAGGTTGACTTGTCTGGTACACCTTGCCCCTGAGCTTTCCGTAACCCTGAGCTCCTGTTCAAAAGACACAGGAGATGGCAGATCTGGATGGGAGTACTGATGCAGCCCCTGTACATGACCATCGGTGAGGTTCCCAAGGTTAGCAGGGATGGGCAGGAAGTCACGGCAAGCAAGAACTGTTAGCTTGTATTTATCACCTAAATATCTGCACGCTGCCAATCTCATCTGAGCAGCCATACAGGGGGGGCTCACGACGGGTGCACCCCCCTCATCCCGAATCCCCGTATCAGGCCTGCCTCAGAACTGATCATAGAGCCGGAAAGAAGCTGGGCCACTCGTCCTGCTAGACCTAAGGAATAATCTTTTGAATGAGATGCCTGCTGAACAGTACAAAAATTAGTATGTTGGCCAGGAACATACAATTCCACACTTACACACTACTAGATATGTACTAATGCAAGAGTAATAAACTCTGGGAGTGTTCACCCGACCACGTACTGTTTTGGCGGACATAAGGGATGCTGTGGTTAAACCAGTGTTGCTTACTATAAAGTATGCTTGCACTGAGTCGGCTTGCGTGGGCCGATTACAGTTGGTTCACAGACTACACACACACCCAAAGCCACTCCAACATTACAATCACACTTACAGGCACTTACCGCCCAACATACAATCTCTACCAGACAGCCTAAGCCACTTGGTAGAGATACATAGGCTGTGTTGTCCCCACTTCGGTTGGGATAGGACGGTCCTGCAGTGGACACTCAAACGGCTGATGATGGTGATGATGATACTGACATCAGTCTAGAGTCTAGTTTGTAAGGAAATACTAGATCATGGTAACATGCCCATTTATTAATCCTGTCTAAGGTGCACTGAAAAGTCTGTTAATTTTCATATATTTATACACTTAAATAAATGAACTGGCCATAACTGAACATGGTTGTATCGGCCAGTACTATATCTCTAATAAACAAAGGGTTTAACCTGCAGAGTCACACCGACGTAAGAGGCACACCACTACTTTTTACCGCGGACAGACCCACCTACGTGCAATGTACATCACTCAATTGCAAGGCCCGTCGTGTGCACATTTTTCAACATTTGCGAGTGATTTTTGGTAGGCATATGTGGGAGACCTTCCTCTACCTGCTGTCATGCGGGGATACTGCCTGGTCCCACCTGACCCGCCTCCCTCCCACACTGGGCAATTCACCTGTTAGCAGTAACCTGGCCAGTAAAGATATGTTGCCCCACGGTCTCTCCAATGACGAAATTCAAGGTGAATGTGATTCTTGAGGTGGAGGACAAAGAAACAAAGAAGCTAGAGGGAGAAACAAACAGAAGTGATGAGGTGGTAATGTCGTAAAGGAAGGTACCATATGCTGGGGTTTTGGGTCAGTGAACAAAGCTTTCATTGCCTATATTATTGTGTGAAAACCAATATAGACTTGTACTACACATAAATTCGTACCAAATACATAAATAAATAGGTAATTTAAAGTGGCTTGAATTACTTAACCCTTCCATAGTTCGTTTTCTTTGTACCCTGAAAAAGAAGGAAAACGTAAGGTTGACTGACACCTTTACCTACATTTATAAGCTCAGGAGGGCGATTTCTCTATGAATTTTCGATGTTTCTCACCAAAAGCGGAGGTTTGAGCAAAAAAAAAAAAAAAGAAAAAAAAAAATCTGTGGGGTTTTGAGGGTGTGTTGGGTAAAAAAAATTGGTCGGGACTGGACGGGTTAAATTTCTGTAGGTCTTCACTAAGCCACTTTTCTTCATAATGTTACACTGTTGGGTTCGTTGATACATCGAGAATAATACATTAACAAGCCAAGATGTTAATGAAAGCCATTGAGTTCTTCAGATTTGTATTCCTTCCAGGCACAACTACAGTACACTTGCAAAACACTGAGGCATCTCTCTCAGTCATGCTACCTCCATCCTCACTCACTGCTACTAACTCACTGTCCATTCGCAGAGTGACTCTTGCTGTCGGACTGCCACCCAGTAACTAACTGTTTGTTGCTACTCTCCTTGTCACTGTCTGTCCGCCCACTGACTAATTGACTTGCACTGTCTGACTGTCCATTACTCACTCTCTCAGAGGTGGGAAGGTCTCATTAAATAACCACCCCATTCCACGACTAGGGCAACCCAGAATATTCTACAGCCTAGGAGAAAACTAATATTTCCTCATGCAATAATGCACTCAAATTAACAATACACAATAACAGTAACACAAGTAGGCTATTAATTACCAGGGCAAGAGAGAGAACAGAATCAAAATAAACATGTTGAAGTTTCGAGAATGTTCCTCATGTCTCCAGATATAAAACATAACCTAGTCCTAATGCACAACACTTAATATCTACAATGTTCATCACACTGATAGATATAAACCACTAAGCTAATCCTACCGCAAAATTTCTGGAATGTTCCTCAAAAACCGTACCCAGATATAAACCACTAACCTAATCCCATCAGTGCAACACTGGCCCTCGTTCAAAATTGTGTCATCCCAGACACAACCAACCAGTCTTATCTAAATATAAGTGAGGTGCTCCATGGAGGAAGGGCGTATCAAACAAATTGGCCATTTTGAGTTCCATGCACCAACTCACCCGGTCTTAAACTTCAATTTCTTGCCACAATCGTATGGATATACGCCCTGACAACAAGGTTAAAAATCCCATAAATAGACACCCACAACTCGACCATTATATGCCCAAAACACACTTCCACTCAGCTCAGAATCATACTGGAGGAATGCCGTATATGCAACCAATCAGTGCTGTGCGCGAGTCGAGCCCCCACATTCAGCTAATGAGCGCAGAGCCCCAGGCGTCCGCCAACCAGAGTTGCCAGGTGGCCGATTTTTCGCCCAAATTCGTGAAATTTGGCCGTGAACAGTTAGTTTTGTTTGGCCGGAAAAAACGAAGTTTTCTACAGCCAAACCATTTGGCCAAATTCTGGCCGAAAGGCCTGAAATACGGCAATTTGGATAGTATTGGAGGAATTTTGCTACTTGTTTACCAGAATTTGGTCTGGGAGATTTGGCAACACTAAGTACTCTTCTGCCTGTTACCTTAGTAACCATACAGGAAACGAACGGACTGTGCGAGACGAACCCTTACTAGTACCACGTCTCCACGGTTCAGTTCAGACCGTCGGTTGTCGTGACTCTCGTGAGATTCTTGTGTTCTTGTTAGACCTAACCTGACTTATTTCCTACGTCATGGCATCAACAACAAAATGGAAAGAACGGTACGATAGTGGCAGAAAATACAACACATCATGGGAGGAAAAGTTTGTGTGGGTAACGAAGGGAAGTGATGGTAGTCAAAATGCCTTCTTTACACTGTGTAAAACACAGCTCGCTCCCAGGGCAAATTGCTTGACAGAACATGAAGAATCCAAAGGACATGCGAATAGAGTGAAAGCAGCATCTGGCAGTAGGGCGTTGCGCGAAATTCTCTCTCTAAGAAGGCGAGAAAATGAAGAGAAAAAACGTGTGGAACTAGAATTAGCTGTGGCTATCTCATGCCATTGTAGCACATCTAGCACTGACCATCTTAGTGAAATTATGAAGAAGAATGGAAAAGGAAGTGAACTACAGAATATACAGCTTCATCGTACTAAGCGCACTAAGCTTATTTCTTTAAGTAATTTCTCCATCCTTGTTTGAAGAGTTAAAGGAGGATGTAAAGGGTAAGAAATTCTCAGTGCTTGCTGATGAGTCAACAGATCTGACAGTAAACAAACATGTATGTGTTATAATTAGATACTTTAATTAATCAAAATCTGAACTTGCCACAGAGTTTGCAGGTTTGGTGCCAGTTGTTGGTACTACAGGCAGTGATATATTCTTATCAATGAGTACTCTATTAGAGAAGATAGGACTGACGCTGTATGACTGTGTTCGGTTCGCGAGTGTTGGCGCATCCTCAATGACAGGAGAGCACAACTCTGTGTGGTCCAGAGTAAGACAGCAGTCGCCAAGTTGTCAACTAAACAAATGAGTCTGCCACTCGCTATCCCTTTGTGTTGAAAAGGCATTTGATAACCTTCCATCGAGTCTTGGATATCTTTTGCATGAAATCCCCAAATGGTTTAGCAAGAGCATCATCCGCAGAGAGGCGTACAAGGAACTTTTTCTTACAAATGGATCCCAATGAAGAACGAAAGGGAACTCTTGCTCCTTTTCAGAAGATTTCAAATACCCGTTGGCTTGTTAGAGGAATGGTTCTTTACAATGTTTTAGTAAATTGAGAAGAGCTACAGGCCTATTTTGTTGCTGCATTACATGTGCCAGATGCCTCTTGCCGCTATAAGGCACAAGAAATCCTCAATATACTCAGAGATCCTATTAACAAGCTGTACTTTCACTTTGTCACACCAATTGTCAGAATTCGAAAGAGTTAACTCACACTTCCAGGCAACTGATGCTGACCCAGAAAAACTGGTTAAAGAATTGGTTCTGCATCACAACAGTTTGAAAGACAGAGTTGTTGACAGAATGGGTGAAGCATTGCCTAAACACAAGGTGGACTATGGTGCTAAGTTCACACATGAGTTAAATGCCTTATTAAGTAGTCAATATCATTCTGTTGAAGCTGTACGTAAGGCAGATGAAGTAAAAGAAAGATGCTCAAGACTTTTACAAGTAGCTTAAATCAAGTGGAGAAAAGACTTCCAGTAGCAACAGACATCTTCAAAGGATTAAGTGCATTCACTTCAAAAAAGGTACTGAGCCAGGTAGAATGTGTACCATTCGCAAACTTATCTCTACCTCACATGCGCAGCTGCAATGAAGATCTTATCGAAGAACAGTACAGACAAATATTGCACTTGACATGGGCAGAAGAGTCAGTTATTAACGGTCAAATTGTAATGCCGTAATTTTAAGGTTAGTATAAGTTAGCATAAGTATAAGTTAATGTAAGTGTAGTTTAAGTTAGTGTAAGTGTAATGTAAGAGTAGTCCTGGACCCCTGTTTAACTGATACAATGTATAGGAAATGGTCATCAATTTCATATTTGGGCTTGTTCCTAGTTAATGTATAGCAAGAGTGGAATACTGTTAATAGGTAAGACCGTATGGAGCGAGATGGAAGTGCGAAGTGTGATCTGTTCTCGAAAAAGAGGCATAGAAAGTTAATTCGAGGTTAAAATTCGCGATAGTTTGTATTTACACTTTGAATTCAGAATTTTGTAGTTAGGTTTGTTATCATCTTTTTGTACTATATAATGATGAATTTGAGCTTAGGTAAAGTCTGATTACTGATAATAGTCATCTGTAACTGCGATTTTTTTTTTTCACTGGCGCCAAGTCATGTAAACCAGACAACTGCGACACATGGTTACAATTAGTTAAAACTCGTGAGTTTAGGCTTCGGTAAAAACTGTCAAACCCATATGTTTGCCACAAAATTTTAAACATCGTAAGTCAGTTTCGCCTAAGTATGGCGAAGGTGAATTCCTTGTTGCATATTCTTTGTTAGTTGTTATAGTAGGTAATCTGAAGAGTAATTTGGTCGAAGTCAGTTCCGTTGTCAGGACAACAACAAGCGAGCGCGGGTGTCCTAGACGGTGACGATCACTGGGAGTCCTGACAGCAACGAATTAACAGGTAAGTGGTTGTCGGTGTATCATCGAGGCCTCTCGACACGGTGCTGAAGTGACCACATGGTTATTCTTGCCAGTGCCCATACACAAATCCCTCCCTTTTCGATCTCTTTCCGTATTGTGAGGTCGATTATGTATATACAGTATATGGTCTATCTGAAAAGTCTTTTCTTCTAAAGTGAATTGTTCTAGTTGATAGCGAGTGTGATTTATGAAGGAGTATCATCTAACGTACAGAGTATTACAAACGCTTCGAATTTTTAATAGAATCATTCTTATACAACCAATTATATATATAACTATATAAATTTATGTAAACCTTTGGGAAATTAGGGCGAATATACCAGACTTAGAGTAATTTTTGGTGGAAGGTTGTGACTCGGTGAGTTAGATCCACGAGTCCGTTAGAGACCGTGGAAGTGCAAGTCACGCTCGTGTTTGAATTTTTTTTTTTTTTTTTGTGTACACTGTATTAGGTTTAGAGGTGAAGTAATATGTTTATTTAATGTATGTAAATCTATTGATCGGGCATAAATTCATCTGTGTGCAGGATTTTAAAA
This sequence comes from Birgus latro, assembly GCA_018397915.1. Taxonomy (NCBI): domain Eukaryota; kingdom Metazoa; phylum Arthropoda; class Malacostraca; order Decapoda; family Coenobitidae; genus Birgus; species Birgus latro. Next base: position 9,222 of record JAGKTI010040704.1, read on the forward strand.
CATCTTATTGAGTGACAATAGCCCAAGTATCCTATCAGCTGTAGTGAACACACGATTAAAAAGCTTTGTACCATGATATGTTAGTCTACCCAGTATTAATTTCTGTGGAGAAGAGAATACTATTATTCCAGTTTTTCTAGGGGAATCATAGTCTGAAGAATAATCTGTGTACTTTATTTCTTTTGATCGAAGGTTAATTTTTATATACTGTATGTTAAAGTTAGTAAATCATAGATTAATCATTTTGCTTATGTGTTTGATCTAAATTCCTCTGGGAAGTTTGATTGTGAGATTCAGTGGCCCACAAGGTATGTTACTATCTAAAAGATTCACGTACTCTAATCTACTCATGCTACGCTAATTACAGTCTCAAGGCCTCAGTGTCCTATCTCTTACGGTAACGGGACTAATATTTCTTTCCTGGCAAACGCTGGGTGGTGGCAGCCTACTATTGTTTTACTTCTTCATGTTGGAATTTCTTTCTAATGTTAATAAATTAACGAGGCCTCCTTAAAATTTCAGGATCTTATACAGGTGGATCAGAGCGGTGCAAAATCTTAAAAATTTATGGTGAGTTAAAAATCGATCATTACACTGGTGTTCAGCGTTGGGATTATGAAACTTGCTGTCAATTGATTTTCAGCTAAATTTTACTTTCTATTGTATATGGATTGACTGCTGGGTGGAGGTAATTGTAATTTAATACAAACTGTCACATTGACACTATTGATGCTCCACCCTGACTCATTCCACAGGTACAGTTGGTGGGTGAAGCAGTTTTGATGTGCAGGTCCACTGATTGTCTCTGCTGCACGCTTCCACCTCTTCTCCTCTGCCCTCGTCGCCTTTATTATTGCATTAATTTGTAACATTATTGCTTTACACGTAGGTACAGTTACACTACAACTATTACACCTACACCGTGTATCACATACAACACGCTACATAACAGTTAGTTGTCAATGTAAATGTAGCGAACTTTCGCTCAGTTTGACCTGAGTACAGGATTTTTCACCATCGTCTCGGAGTTTTTCCCTCAAGCTTGCTTCTCTTAACGTAAATACGAGGTTTTTACACTCATAGGCGACAGTGCTTTTCTCCTGTAACAGGATAGTACACACACCACAGTGTGAATCTTGT
>JAGKTI010040705.1:0-10361 GCA_018397915.1 Birgus latro
TATACTCATTAACTCTGCCTTGTCAGTATACTGCATGCTTTGGGCTGACATACATTCATATGCTGAATGACCAAATCTTGTTAACTGCTCTTCTAGTAAGTTACTACTGACTGCACAAACCAACTTACATAAGTACCTGTACTTACATCGTTTAATTTACTTACATTTCTCTTCCCTGATCTGGCCTACCCTGCATTTTATCCCCTTGGAATGACTAAACTTGAGAGATCTATAACAATTCTACACTGTCTTTACAGGGTGAAGCAGAGCCTGCTATGGTGCCCCTATTAATATCTGTCAGCTTGAATAAGAAATTCGTGTCCATAGCAGTTGATTGGTAAATCAAGGTAGTTTTTCAACCTTTAAACTATTGGGATTTCTCTCAGGGAATACAGTATTAGACTTCTGTTGGCATGATAGGTAGAGCTCTTGGGTCAGCATCCTTTGGCCTAAGCACCATGATTCAAGTACAAGAAGCGGCCAGAGGTTTTTCGGTCATGTAGGTACTACCAGGTGCATAGGTCAGTTTTCTGCCCTCAGATGTTTTGGACTAACAGTAACCAAGCCTCAGGAGCCCCCCCCCCCCCCCCCCACACACACACTCTTTCTCTCTCTCTCAGGAAAGTTACTGGTTTTTAGCCACAGTAGAATATCCACATGTCCATAGTGCATGAAAGGTGGGTGTTTTAAATCCCTTTGATTTTAAATCCTGCTTGAAATGTCTCAAGTGAAGTGCCGGTACGGTAATTCTGATATTAGCCTGAATGAATTATATACCGATACTTTAGTGCATTTGCCCACCAGAATGGTTAATCATTTCACTACAGTGGCATCTTTTATGTCCTGCCATTTTCATGCTGTTTCAGTTTAGGAGAAGCTTCCTCAGATGGAGTAATTAGATATAATCATCTGTCCCTTTATGACAAGGTCATGCGCAGCAAGATTATCATCTCTGACACTTTGCGTCGTCTTGGGGACTTATGGGGATGGGATGGCCATGACAGAACCACCTCCAGGCTGCAGTATTTTAGGGACAGTTCTGTCATGTAAAATAAGACATCCTCAGACTGTAAGTGTTGATGATTTAGTATTGCACTAAGGTAGAAGGCACATTTTTGACACTATTCTTATTTTTGCCCCAGAAAAAACTTGAGACTGAGTTGCAGCAGATAGAGGAGAAATTTGAGGCAAAGAAGCGCAAGTTTGTCGAAGCTGGCGACAGTTTTCAGGCAGAACTGAAGAAAGTCAAGGTAGTACATAGCACATGTGTTTCTAATCATATATTGGTTTGGTGAATTACATACTTGCATATAGAGCCAAAATTATTATTATTTCTAAGCTTGGTGCAGTTAATGCATGTTCATTTTTGTGCATATATACATACACATACAGATTTGTAGTTTCGCAAATAATCTAATAATCTCTCTTTGTCATGATTTGATAAAATATATACTGTATTCTTAGACTGACACATGAGACCATATACTTTTTCTGGGACGATTATTCTTGTAACAGCTGTTGTTATAAAGACATTCACTAAAAGCCAGTCTTACGTATATGCATGGACATCTCAACAGCTTTCCCATGCACACCAGCACTGGTTCATATGCAGATCTAGGCAGACAAACTCGCTTCATCATTAACAGCCATTCAGACTTTTGCACAGTATTGTACTTGGGTTTTGTTAGTGCACAGTGGTTCACATCGCACTTTTATCATATTTGTATTCCCACTAAATTTGTACGTGCATGTCATTCCTGTAAGACCCCTTTTTATAATTATGATGGAAAGTTTTTTTAATGAGAGTTGGTTGAACATGCCTGTACGTAATATGCTTGTTATAAGTTTATTGTTTCCTTTCGGGTAATAAATGTTCAGATTTTTGTATTTAAAATTTTGCAGCTCCAGTTCATACCATGGTTGAATAAATTTGTTTACTTTGTTAATTTTTTGTGTCCATTCATCATCATCAGTCATCATCATCATCATCATCATCATCAATCATCATCAGTCATCATCATCATCATCATCATCATCATCATCATCATCATCATCATCATCATCATCATCATCATCATCTTCATCAGTTTGTCCAGTTCAGTGGTCCTTCCATTCACTCAACATTGAATCCCCCGGAATCCTGGCTTTATCTGATATGCCAGAAACTTTCACCACATTCTATGGCTTCACATAAACATATCTGATAGAGTCAGTTTTTTATTATGCCATTTGCTGTGCAAAATTTGTGGTATATTGCACCATATGGTTCAGGCAATGGCACCAAAACTGGACCATGCATCATTCCTTGCCATGGTTGAGCGTCAGAGGGAGGTGTTGCGTCGTGAGGCTGAGGAGCGGCAGCGGTCCGCTCAGGGTCTACCACCACGCCCTCCCTCCACTTCTTCCCCCCAGGCCACCACTGCTGCTACCACACCCAGGGAGGAGGGTGGGGAGGCAGCAGGGCCAGCTCCACAGAACACCGCCACCCTAGTTGATGCTCCATCTCCAGCACCACCCCAGGTCTGTCATACTTCCCACACATTAGCACATCTGCCTAGTGCCATACTTAGCCACATCTGCCTAGTGCCACATTATATCACATCTGTGTAATGCCATACCTAACTACATCATCCTAGTATGATGCCTTACCACATTTGCCTTAGTGCCTAGTGTGACACATGCACACTAATAACATTCAGCTTAAACACAGTCCAAAAATGTGAGGTCTATCTATTTCATCCTCTAAACCACCCATCCTTTGAATTAAAGAACTGATGTATTAAGTTCATCACAGAAAAATTTTGTGAAGCCTGGAGTTATCATAGGCTCGAGGTAAAAAAAAAAAAAAATGGTGGATTTTATATCCATATTTGTGTGAAACTGGGGTTTCTTTATGATTTATTTCATATGTTTCGAATATTAAACTGAAAAGTTTGATGATTTAGGTTAAAGGAAAAATGATTTGAAGAAACAGGTCAGTGGACAGTTTTCTGTAGGAAGCTTCATACATACAAGCTGGCCTCATTGGCCTGTTTAATCCTTGAAAGTGATTCATGCAACAGAATAGTACATTGCAAATATCAGTATGATGAATACACATAACAGTTCACACTCAAATTTGACAGTAAAGTCTCATCTGTCCAGAGGATGAGTAGCTGTGTATTCCTCCATGCTTGTAACATGATTTAGCCTAAGGGGTAAATGAATTTTTTGGCCATCCTGCATCATGTTTATCTACAGCACAAAATCTCTTGAGTAGATATATAGTGAAGCCAAGTGTCAGATTCGTAAGTTAGTTGTAGCCTGTGAGTGAATTTGGTTGAAAGTTTACCTCATAATAGTGTACTGCACTTGTGAAATAGTTGGTATCTGGCTGTGAACTGGTAAATAATACTATGCTTTTTGTTCCACAGGACAGCATTGAGTCTGGGGGTGACACTGAGAGCAAGGGAGAAGGTGAGGCATCCAACCTTCCATCTTAGCCTCTCACTCTACACATGGACCTTTTCTATACTTACTCTCACACACTTATTTCAACTTTTGCTTTCAGTTCCCTTACTTTCTTATTCAAGTGGCTTTCATTTCAGTTTTCTCCATTTCATTGCTACTGCCTTCTTGTTCATGTCTCTCCTTATCTTGAGTTGTCCTCCCAGTGGTACTATTACAGTATGTGGTATTAATTGCTAGTGTTGGTCAGAGCTTTTCCATAAATTTGTTGTGGCTGCAGGGAGTATGTGTGCCCTGTTATAAGGGCAACAATTCAGTTACATAGTTTGTACATTTTGTTTGTATGTTTTAATATGCACTGCCTGTCATGCATGGTGCAAGCATATATTTTTATATTGTTTCTGTGACAGTTTGCTTTTATTTATGTCGAGGAAGAGCAAAGTAGGCACATGGTTCCTGTGGAACTATTGAGTGCATTGTACAGTTTACTAGTACCCTGTGTGCCCTTCATCCATGTGGCCAATGAGTCTTGGTCCTCATTCCAAACATACCTCACTTTGTAATTTGCTGTAAGAAATTCCAGCATATGGAGGATGTTTTGATGCCCATGTGTTGCATCAGCTTGAGCATTTTCCAGTCAGTAATAAGGGCTTGTGTGATATACTTTTATCAGTTATCTAGTGATAGCCATGATATATAATACTGTATGGGGGAGATAAGGTGTAATATATACCACAAAGCATTATTATGATAAATACAGTTGAACTTCTCAAGACAAAAATCTTTTGATGTCAGAGAGTATATTCGTCTGATTTACAGTGTACTTAGTGATGCTGAAGGTGTAGCTGTTTTGATTGGGTCATTTTCTGTGTGATGTATCAGTGTTAATGCATAGATTGTTTAATTAAGGATATGGAAAATATCAAGTGAATGTTTTTTTAATTTAACTTTCCTGCCCCACCCCCCCCTTCTAGTCCATGTTGTCCCTTGAGGAAAGTAGGAGCCTGAGGCTAGGCAAGTTGGCCCTGACATTTAAAATGAGAGTGACCCGCCTCACTCATCCCTGAGTGGTATAACATGAGCAGTAAACCCCAACCACCTCTTGGATATAAGCCTGCACTGGCTCAGTCTGATTGGAGCACCTTAATTACCCACTAAACCACCTGGAGTCATAATTTGGTCATATGGTTACCACCCAGCATAGTGAATGCCATTTACCACGCTGGGTGGTGGTTTCCTGGTGTACAGGAAACCATTTAGCATGTCATTCAAGTAAAGTCACCTGTAGACAGAAGGAAGTTTTTTTTTTCTTTCTTTTTTTTTTTTAATCATGTCGCCCAATAAGGAGCGTAGGTACCCAGGGCTAGGCAAGTTGGTCCTGGCATTTAAGATGAGAGTGACCAGCCTTACTCATCCCTGAGTGGCATTACATGAGCAATAAACCCCAACTACCCCTTGGATATAAACCTGCACAGGCTCAATCTGATTGGAGCAACTTAATTACCCACTAAACCACCAGGCGCCATAATATGGTTTTATGGTTACCACCCAGTGTAGTAAATGGTTTCCTGTTGGACAGGAAGCCATTTGGCATGTCACTTAGTGTAGAGGCACCCATAGGCAGAAGGAGCAGGAAAGAATGAAGGAAAGAAAGACAGAAGAGAAGTGTAAAGTCACCCAAAGGCAGAAGAAAGATGAAATAATTAAGGAAAGAAAGACAGAAGAGGAAGGAAGGAAGAGACGAAAGGGCAGACACTCAAAGCAACGCTACATCGAGTTAGTGGATGGTGAATGCCCGCACCTACCACTCATGGAGTACAAATATACCATTATCGTATTCCTAATGCACCAAGTTGTCCCCCCTCCCCCCTCCCTCCCATTACCAAGCAGGATTTTTAAATATCTTAGGGTATATATACATACTAAACCTTGATTGATGTGCTTCAGAGTGAGTATATGAGTACGTACTAATTCACGTATGGGTTAAAATATCTCTCTCTCAAATGCATGATTCAGTTTGGATCAGAATTAGCACATATTGTGCATTGTTTATGAGTCTGGGAAGAAGTTACTTGATTTGGTGCAGGTTGATCCAGAGTCAAAGGTCAAAGTCTGTGTCAGAGTTCAGGGTGCAGCATTACTCCTTACATGCCTGATGTGATTTAGATCAAAATGAGCACAGACATTGTTTGTGGGTTTGGAAAGAATTTATTTGATTTTTGTGTAGATCAAGTTGAGGTCATTGGGCTGGGGACAAAGTTATCACATAAATGCCTAGATGGAGTTTAGAGTTTTATTTGGGAGACATGTTGTGTGCTGGAGATAGGGCTAGAATGAGGAGTGGTTGGAAAAAGTTCAGGGAGCTGTTGTCTCTCCTGACAACGACAGGGCTCTCCCTCTGTGCTAAGGGATCTTTGTATGCAGCATGTGCTAGGAGTGTGATGCTGTATGGTAGTGAGACCTGGGCATTAAAGGAGAAGGATATTTGCAGGCTCACACATACAGAAATGATAGTGATTAGGTGGTGTGCAATGCATCCATAAATGTGAGGCCTGGGAGGGCTAGTTTTACAGTGGAAGAGTTAAGAGGTAGGATGGGATTGGAGTGTAGTGGTTTTGTGATGAGGAGAGGTAGATTGAGGTTATTTCAGCTTGTGGAGAGGTTGGGGATGACAGCTGGGTGCAGAAAGTGAGAAGTGTTAATGTTAGGGATAGGATTGCAAGAGGTAGACTGAAAAAGAACTGAGATGGTCATTCACTGACCTCAGGGATAAACGACTGTATAGGGAGACTGTCAGGAGATTAAGGAGCATGGAGAGCTGCCATTAGATGTCCAAGGCCAATGCATGTAAGCATGGTGGAACCTTTATAAACAAAATTATATATGTTAGGGATGGAAAAAAGTAGAGTAATTTGATTTTGGTGCTGATTCATTGGAGATCAGAGTACACAGTTCAGGTGTGGATTCACTCTTCTCGAGTTGAATACTGTACCCTATCCTTAGGTGAAGAAAAAGTCAGGATGGTGAAGGTGAAGTAGTGAATACAGTATGGATAGTTGCAAATTCTTGGAATGTGTTTTTGCACTGGAAAACCTTACTGTCTATGTCCTTAAATGTTATTATAATGTGGTAAATACAGGTGGACACAGTAATGAAGAATAGATAGATCCTGTGTAGTGTTGCTGGTTTCCTGCTGCATTTTTCATTCCAGTGAGTAGAACTGGAGCATAATTGGAGTGACATCATATATTCCTGTCACAAGATGTTGTAATTAAGGAGGTAGTGGTAATCAGATAGTAGGGCATGGACTGCTGATTGTGGGGTTGCAGAGTCATTACCCAGCTGGGTTAGGGAACAGTTTGAGGACTTCAGTTTTGTTAAAGCAGTCTTTACCAATATTACAGAACACTCACCAAAATGTTGTAAAAAATACCCCCGCTGGTACCGTCTTACCAGTCCTGAATGAGACCACCTTATTAGCTGTTATTATTGATGGTGTGGTACTAGTGCCCAAGCAGTGACTTGTAGTTTGTGGTAACATTGTTGCATGTAGGACTGCTGGGCCTCCAGGCATTAACTTTAGTTTTTGCTTTGCGTCAGATTTAGGAAAAAGCAAAAATTAAAGGTTAACATATAATCATTTACTTCAGCAAATTTTGTAAGTTTTGTTGGCTTGAGATTAAATCTTGAATTTAAGGAGTTTTTGCATTTGAGCAGGGGAAATTCAACTGTGTCTCATCATGATGTTACAACTTGCTGATGTTAAGAGAAAGGTCAGTGCAGACAGTCCTGCTGTGCTGGCCAGCTGGATTGTGAACAGGAAAGTAGCATCTCATCAAGTGTACCAAGTTTCCGTAAGTCATAGTAATTCAAAATCATATTGTCCTCCTGAGAAATGTGAAGTATGTTAGGACTGCATTTTGCAGAGGTGTCTTGCTGTGTCCTGTGTTTTGCCCTAGCATTAGTACACTACCTTTGTATTGACTTTATTTTGACATTTTGTTTGTTTCTTGCATGGCTGTGGTGCTGTGTGTTGTCCCCCTGCTTAGCCTCAGCCAGTGTCACGCCTGCTGTCCCTGCCACAACTGCAGCTGCTGCCACACCTGCAGCTGCCAACTCTGCCACCATCACCCCAGCCACCTCCCCAGATGCCACTACTTCCACCATCACCACCACAACCACAACCACAACTTCCCCTGCTGTTAATGGCCCCACTACCCCTGCCCCCACCTCCACCCCAGGTAGCAGCATCCCATCCCTCCCTTCCCAGCCAACCCCTGTATCTGCCTCTCAGGAGTATTCCCCTAACCCTGCCCCTCCTACCTCCAGCAGTGTTAGTGTCCCTCCCCAGACTGCACACTTCCCACATTTATCAGGAGGCCATGTGGGTGGACTGGGGCAGCCAAGTGGGCCCAGCCCTTCTGGTGGTAGTTTAGCTTCCCCAGCTACAGGTACTCCTGGTGTGACCTCTGGCAGTGCTGCTCCTCACCTTCCACCAGTCCCACTCATGGTGCCAGTTTTGGGTGGCACCCCACAGATGGTTCTCCCTCCAACCCCAGACTCTGCTACCACCACCCCTACCACTGGCACTGCACCAGCACCTGTTATGACCCCAAGCTATGCTCCTACGCAGACTCCAGCTCATAGCTTTGGCCCTGCTGTGGCTCCTGTTCATGGCTCAGCCTCTGGCAGTGTGGCTTCCCCACATCCTACACCAGCACCTCACACTGCAGCAGCACCTCAGTCCTCTGCCCCACCTTAATCAGTTTGCCCTGAGTTAGTGTCCTGCTGCCCAGGCTTGCAATGTTTGGAGTAATTTGAAGGGAACCAATGTTTTAACACTGCCCCTAGCCTTCCATTCAACACATGTGTCAACACTAGAAAGTTACAAAAGTTTTACTAATTGCTTAATTTTCAGTGAAGTGAAAGAAAAAGTTTAGTAACTTTACCCTGAGTGAGAGAAAGAGGGAATTAGATAATAAAATAGATCAGGGTAAGAGAGTAGTCGGTGTTAATATTGGGGGAGGGGTTGGGAGAGGTAGACCGAGAAAGACATGGGATGAGGTCATTAAGTGTGACTTAAGGGTTAAGGGACTGAACAGGGAGGCTGCCAGGGATTGAGCAGCATGGAGAGCCACCATTAGGTGACCAAGGTCCACGCATGCAAGCATGTTGGAGCCTTCAAAAACGAAACGAAACGAAGAGAGTATGCTTGGGGGGGGGGGGGGGAAATAGCTTGTACATGGGAGGGAAAGGCAAATGTAGCTGTCTTTGATGATGTGGGTGGAAAAATAGGTAATGTCTCTTGGTAAAAAAAAGTGCTACTTTACTTACTTTTCAACAGGACAGCAGAGGCATGGTAGCTGTAATAATGTTTTCCCCATGAGGCTCATCAGGGAGAGGTTATCTATGCTTTTACTGGAGCACACAAGATTAATCCAAATTTTTTGGTTCAATCCTAAGCATATTTTGTAACCAAGAGTTTCTGTGATGTCATATCAGTTTTTTATTGTTTTTATTATTGTAGAACGAAATATTTTTGAAACTCTTACTGTAGAGGGATGATTTCTGTACTTTATTCATGCCAGTGGATGATTTTATACAGCTTGGGAAGGACCTCTTGTAGTTATGAGGGGGGGGAAGGTAATTATAATCAAAGTTCTTTTAAAGGCCTCTAGGATGGTTTGCTATACAGGTACAAGAAAGTCAGCTCAGCAAGACAGATTCAGGTTGAGACGGGTGCTGCTCCTGGGTGCACAACCACACGCAGTCTTCATTGTAATTTGAGTCCGTATTTTTGTTGGCTAAGAATGCTCCCTAGTACCTTAACCTGAAGGATTTATTTTGCTTTTTTCTATTTATTTTTCTCCTGTTATGTTATTACTGTCTTTGATCTCTTCATGCCCAGGACATTGTATTGTATTTACATTCGTGCTGCGCCCAGTGAGTGTGCCCATGACATACACCCTTACGTCCTGTTATATCAGTGTTTTCTTGGTGCTTTCCACTCGGTGGTACAAAGGTGTGGGAGTGTTTTCTGAGTCTGGTATAGCCTGCTGAAGCTCTCAGATACTCTGCCCACTAACCAGTCATGTGTTTCTGGGCACAAAGGGGTTAATATCATCATGGTATGTGTAGATAACATGTTGAGAGAAAATTAAGGCACTAAATGCAGAAATAAACTGGTTATAAAAAGATGCAAGAGAGACTCCTCATCCTTTGCATCCAGCAAGTATACTGGTCATGGATGTGTTGCATGGTATCACTACAAGCACTGAAACTGTAATAAGGAATCCTTTCTTGATTTACTGTGGATTAATGAAGAAAGTTAAAAAATGACAACATAATGAGGGCTTGCTGTATATTGATTTTTTTCTTTTTTTTTCCAGCTGTTACATATTTCTTTGTAATTCAGTAATTTAGATGATATCTGTTTTAGGTATGGTCTGGTGTGGAAGAGGACAAGAGTCTTCTGATGTGTGATGGCATTAAGAACTGGCATATGATAGTGAAGTACTTTGGAGAACCAATGAAATAATCTCCATACATGGCAAATACTGTCTGTACTTTTATACTTATTGGAGGATTGGAAGTCAGGTATAATTATTCCTCTGTACAAAGGAAAAGGGGAAAAAGCAATGTGTGATAATCATAGGGGCATTTGCCTTCTCAGTGTAATAGGAAAAATATATGGTAGGATACTTATTGACAGAGTTGGGGAAATGACTGAGGAATTAGTTGGAGAAGAACAAGGAGGTTTTAGGAAGGGAAGAGGTTGTGTAGACCAGATATTCATTCTTAGATCCTTAGTGGAAAAGTTTCTAGAGAAGGGCAAGAAGTTGTATGCAGCCTTCATGGATCTGGAGAAAGCATATGACAGGGTGGACAGACAAGGTTTGTGGAAGGTATTAAGA
>JAGKTI010040706.1:0-10360 GCA_018397915.1 Birgus latro
GCATATAATGTTTTTTATGCATATTGAAAAGGCACAAATGGCAGCAGCTACTTGGAATTTAGCATAATCATTCGACAACATTTGTAAATACTTTGGATAATAAAATACAGAAACTCATTTCGTTGTTGTGAGTTGTGCTCTAACGCCTTGATATTATTTCTTTAGAAACTTGTTCAACTGTGCTCTTATGTATAAGAGCAGAACAAACAATTAACTCGATAAGACTTGAGTGTTAGTGAAGCTTCGTACCTCTTACCCTTCCGCCAAACAAAGCAGTGTTCCGGAGGGAGAAGGTTGGAGTTGTGAAAAGGGAACCTGTTCAATAACTCGCCTTGTAACCGCACACTTCATCCGGATTGCCTGTCGACATAGATGCTTCATTAACAAATGGAAACCAGTGACGCATTTTCTACTTCACTATTACTAATTCCAGACGATTTTAATCGGTTTAGGGGAGACCAAATGGTGACTGGGTCGATAAATGTAATGTCTCATCACTCGAATTGAAAGTCTCTAATCTATATAAATCATTTGGAGCTAAGAAGCATAGAATGAAAAAGGTGTCACCAAACTGATGGAGTTAAAGTTTTTTTTTTTTTTGAAGAGGGGCGAAATGAGGAGGAGAGAAAGGAAGGAGACATTGGGAAAAACAGAAGGAAAGTAGGAGAGTAACAGTTGGTGGGCTGACCACCTTACTGTCCTATGTGTTATTGTTTATTGTTTTTAAGTCATTTTTGTATCTAAATTGGTTTGATTTAGTTTATTCATTTGTTTATTTCTTTTCATTATGATTTTCTTTATTATTATTGTTATTATTATTATTATTACTAGTGGTTGGTGGGGGCACTTACCATCCACTCATTTGATGTAATGCTGCTTTCAAGTGAGTGCCCTTTCCTCTCTGTCTTTCTTTCCTTCATTCTTTCCTCTTCCTTCTGCCTACGGGTGACTTTACACTCCCTCTTCTGTCTTTCTTTCCTTCATTCTTTCCACTTCCCTCTGTGTATGGGTGATTCTACACTGAGTGGCAAGCCAAATGGCTTCCTGTACACCAGGAAACCATTCACTGCGCTAAGTGGTAACCATATAACCAAATTATGGTGGCTGGTGGTTTAGTGGGTAATTAAGGCGCTCCAATCAGATTGAGCTCAGAGACCTATAGGTCTCTGGGCTCAATCTCTGGGGAGATAAACAGAATCGTTGCGATGTCTGTTGCAACTGCAGAGGCAAGTGGGGGTGACAAGGTGGTTTTGCACGTTCTCCTCCCTCAGATTTTCGAGGAGAACGGGCTTCCACGCCTTGCCATCCCTTGGAGCTTTGCTGGCAATGCATGTTCCATCCCCCAGCAGAAGCGTCGTCTCCGGTGGCCGCAGTCGCAGCACAGCCGAAGCCATGGCCATCTCCACCTCGGCCTCGCAGCTCCCCATGGAAACAGCTGCGAATGGACGGTCCCCTCAACAGGGTGACTGGCTCTACAACCATTTGTCGGGAAGCCGACAAGCCTCTCCTAAGGCAGATGTAAGCAGACACACAGCTGTAACAGATGTGGATACGAGTACACCTGCTGGACGTGAGTTTAGAGTGATACACGGATGGAAGAGAGAGAGCAGGGAGTTTGATGTCAGCTCCACATATAGCTGCGGAAAATAGGTATAGGGAGGTGGAGTAAGGAAGGTTGAGAGAGAAAGTAAGTGAAAGCTGAAGAGAAAGGAGGAGAGAGAAAGAGAGTCAGAGGAGTGGTGTTGGTTGGAGGTTGTGCAGACGGTGGGAACATGTGCTGACTTTGCATTTGCCGCTGTGGGAACTTATGTTGACTCTGCACTTGTTCGGGCCTCTACGGAGGATGACGCGCAGATGACGTGTGGATGAGGGCGGTGGATGAGTGGGTGAAGCCATCACCCACCTCGCAACCATGTGACCTGCTGGTGAACATCGGCAACCCTTGAGGCCAGGATAGGTTAGAGAGCACAGTTTGAGATTCAGAGCTGAAGGAATCGTTGTGGCAAGTAGACACAGCCTGGATGCAGCCTGGGGGCAGTGCAACGTCACGAAGGCGTAACTGAAGCTGAATGGAAGTAGAGTTCCAGGGGCGACATGAGAGCACTTCTGTTGACAGTGAGTTAAAGTACAAGCTTATGTAATCGCGGGTACAACTTGTGAACAGTGCTATTATTTGTCTGTCGTCAGGACTTTGTAGAGAGACTCCTAGTTACTTAGAAAGAAACGGAAGGAGAGAAGATTTTAAATGTTTAAATGAATTTCTTGTACTAAGTGATAAGATACTAATGTAACAGTGTAACATAATCAATAAGTGAATAAAAGAGAGTGCTTTACTTATAACAGCACTAGTGAGTATTTAAAGGACTAAATATATAAGGTTGATTTTAAAGCACAGAACTTTTATGAGAGCTTTAATTAATTAATATAGTGTTAGTAATAAAGTGAACTGAGTGTAGATGGTTAAGTGCGGTTTCTAGCACGGAACTTTATATGAAGTGAAATGAGGTGGGAAAATACCTCATGATTTTTATGTGTGTAAATATATTGTAGATACCTTTTTTATAATTAAAGCCTAGAAAAGCCATATCATTTTTAATTTCTTCCAGTTCCCAGTTCTGAGTATGTCAATAGTGAAAATCCAAGTCGCGTATTGCCAGTGTCTAATGTTTCACGCTACCAAAGTAATACATAAGGGAGGATAATATTCCCAAGGTAAATATCATTGCTATAGTAAGGGAGGGCGTGACATATGGTAGCAGCAGTGGAGATAGTTATTTTAATTGTTACCAATAATAGAGTTGGGAATAATTAAAGGAAATAACTTAAAGGAACTGGAAGGAAGAAATAGTGAATAGTGAATATTTTTTCTTTTAATTTGTTCTGCAAATGAGTGATTCTGATTGGAAAGGCAATCCAAACCCAGTTGAGGAATTAGTTGATTCAGACGATTCTGACTATTTCTGCTGATTTTGACTCTGTTTCTGCCGATTTTGACTCTGTTTCTGACGATTCTGACACAGAAGACTGACACAATGAGTACAACACCTACTAATCCTAATGCTTCGGGTAGCGGTGTTGGAACCACTACGGGAAGTACTGGGGGAGATATTGCACAGTTATCGCAGCAGTTGTCACAGGCCATCTCAGATAATAGTAAGAATCCCATACAACAATTGGGGGCTATGAAATATTTTTGTAGTTCAAAATTTCGTTCCTCAACGGAATATCCAGGAAAACGATTGGAGCCAGATGTTATGATCTGGTTAAATGACATAGAGATGAGGACCAATGATGATACGAAGTGGACTAAGAAAGGGAGAATGGAAGTGGCTAGGACATTTTCACTCGGTCCTGCACAAGAGATTATGGAGATTTTAATCCGGGAATCTGGTGGGGACTGGGATGCGTTCAAAGATGGTGTGCAGGAACAGTATTACACCGAAGAGAGTATAGAGATGTTACACCGGGAGTTACTTATGGCAAAAAGGAACCCCGGGGAAACCCCACTTCACTACTTCTACAGGTTACAGAGTCTGGGGGATAGGATTATTAGACTACGTGCAACTTTCTGGGAATCAGTGAATCTAATCATTGTCAAAAAATTTTTGGACATGTTTCCTAAACAGTATGTTGCACATATTCCCCAGAGCCGATAGAATAACCCAGTAGAGATAGCGAAGGAGGGAGTCAAGTGGGCAGAGAAGACAAATTCGCCTCTGTCAGAAGACAATGTATTGAAAGAAAAGAGACAGGGAACGATTGCTAGTGTGAACCCGAGTGCAGGCAGTGTGAGTGCGTCGCAGAGGCCAAAGGTTCAGCCGAACACTGGGGCGAGGAATCGTACGAGTGCGAGTGGCCCAGTTCAGTGTGGCACAGAAACGCATCAAGGTTTACGCAGTGCAAGTTCCCGTGACAATAATGATTACCGTAGGTGTGGGAAGCCAGGGCACTTCGCTAAACGATGTCGTGCGGACAGGCCACTCCAACGGGGGAAGTATGATAATTTGTCACAGGAGCAGAGGAAAAGGATCAAATGTTTTCGTTGCTCCATGACGGGACATAGAGCTGAGCACTGTGCAGTCCGTGTGGATAATCCTGGACAGCCAGTAGCTAGATGTAGGGAATATCAGAGTACTATGCATACAGATCAGTGTAATTGGAAAAAGACTAAGTCACCTGATGAAGAAGAAAAAAAGCCAGAAGAATCGGGCTGGGGAACTTTGTAACTGTCACTACAAGTGATGAAGTAGCAAAGTTGGTGGTGGTAAAAGGTATGTGTGGGAATTTACATTGTGAGATACTTCTGGATACAGGAGCTTGTAAATCTTTGATTAGCCAACAGACCTATGAAATTGCGTCAGGGCCTGATACTAGTCTCCAACCTTATCGAGGCAGTGGTTTGGTGTCCGCCCGCAGTGATGCAATGGACCTATTGGGATTGGTGAATTTCCAGGTAGAATTAGGTGATAGAAAATATAATCAGGAATTTGTGGTAGTGAGGGACTTACCCTCAGCTGTTTCCATAATTCTGGGAGTTGATTTCATATTCGCACATAGCCTAAGTATCACTGCCAACCTGCTATGTATAAAAGTCGGGGAAGAGGAACTTGATTTGGTGACCGAGGGAGGGAGTGTTTCTCGTGTAGAGTTCAATCCTTCTTTTGTGATAACTGAAGCAGTTCCTTCATCCGAGGAAAAGGAGGAAGAGGATTTTGTGACAAGTCATTGTGTCACAAATGAGACAGACATTCTGGAACCTTACACATACAGAGCAATAACGTTAAAGACAGCGTTAAGTGGGTGGGAGGTAGGAATGTTTATGCCAAACACTGGTAGTTCGATTGCGGCAGTGTTATGGCCAGGCATTGTAAGTCCAGTGGAAAATGGGGCAACAGGGGAAGGAACATGCTTCACTGTCACGTATGCGAATTTAACCCCTGACAGGATATTTATAGATGGGGAATTTAGGGTAGGTACTGTATCCCCTTATGAAGAAGTCAGGTGGGGGGAAGAGCAAGTGAGTCAAAAGGGAGATCAGATCATTAGTGTAATGAGTGAGGATAGACTCCAGAAACTGTACACGGAGGTAGATCAGATGACCATTCCTTCTAGCCGGGAAAATGAAGCATTAAAAAGGCTAATAAGGACACACCCAAATGTGTTTGCATTACCCGAAGACCCACTTACTACTTCACCATACTTCTATCATCATATATGTGCGGATGGACCAGTAGTGAACCGTAGGCCATACCGTATACCAACAAAGTGGCATGATCAAGTACGTAAGCAACTTGAGGATTTACGTAGACAGGGGATTATCAGGCCTTCTCGTTCACCTTATTCTTCACCACTAGTTCCAGTAGTTAAGAAGGATGGTGGTTTGTGGATCTGCTTAGACTTTAGACATTTAAATAAGCAGATAGTTATAGATCCTTACCCTTAACCCAATATTGAGCATATTCTTTCACAGTTAGGTGAGAATAAGTACTTCAGTAATTTAGACTTAAAGCAGGGTTATCACCAGATATCTTTGGATGACGAGTCTAAGCCTCTCACGGCTTTTTCCTCACCTGAAGGGAACTGGGAATATTGTAACCTTCCTTTTGGATTAAAAGATGCGCCGGCTTCTTTCCAGCGTATAATTAATGAAGTCATGATTGGTCTCACGGGAAAGATAACCCATACTTTTTTGGATGACATTATCATTTACGGAAAGACGTTTGATGCTCATGTACATAACCTAGATGAGGTCTTGGGACGTCTTGAAGGGGCAAAGCTAACTATTAAACTGCTGAAGAGTAGTTTCTTTAAACAGGAAGTATCCTTTTTAGGCAATGTTATCACCACAGAGGGAATACACCCTCAGCCAGAGAAAATCCATGCAATCCAAGATATTGCAGTACCCAGTACTTTGAAAGAACTCCAGAGTTTCTTGGGGTTAGTGAATTATTATCGCCGGTTTGTGGAAAATTTCTCCCAGATAGCGGCACCACTCACGAAACTTATTCGTGGAAAGAAGGACGTGAAGAACACGCGGAAGGACGTGAAGAACACGCGGCAGCGCGTGGAGTGGAGTGTGGAGGCACACCGCGTGTTCTGCCAACTTAAGCGGAAGTTAGCGGAAGATGTATTGCTAGCTTTTCCTCGTTTTGATAGACCTTTTGTGTTAACTACGGACGCCAGCAGTACGGTGATTGACGGAGTTTTGCAACAGAAAGACGATCAAGGGTTCCTTCGGCCATTAACTTTTTTCAGCCGTGCTCTAAACAAAGCAGAGTTGAATTATGCTACGATTGAGCAGGAAGCGTTGAGTATTGTTTACGGCTCGAAAGTGAAACGACCACTTATCTTGGGTTATGAAATATTGATTCAGACCGATCATCGACCTCTTACTTGGTTGTTTAATGTAAATGCGGCTTCAGGGAGGATTGCAAGATGGCAAATCCAGGTAGCCGAATATGACATCAAGGTTGAATATTTACCAGGGCAGCAGAATATTGTAGCGGATGCTCTATCCCGTTTGAGAACGACTCGGTCTAATGATGAAGATGAAGTTGCACTACTTGTGAGTTCAGGCGCTGTGGAAATAGACACAATAGATTGGGATGCCACTGAGATAAGGCGACAACAAGATTTACACCCAGTTTGGGATAAATTAAAGAGTTATTTGCGGAATGAGATTACAGAGGTACCAAAATTGCCAGCAAAGTTGGACTGCTTTCATTTGTTGCCAGACGGTTTGCTCTATAAGGAGAGTCGGTCATTTGGCATAGGGGAAGTATTCCAAATTGTAGTCCCAGAAGACAGCGTTCATTCTGCACTTAGACTTGCTCATTGCTTACCGTTATCTGGTCATGGTGGAACCAAGATTACTTTAACTCGCGCGAGACGGTTTGCATACTGGCCCCAGATGGAAAGGGATGTCGTGGAATTTTGCAAACAGTGTACCCAGTGTATACGTTCGAAGCGTTCGGGGGACGCCCCAAGCCCGCTTCTCCATTTCGCCGATGTCACTGCCCCATGGGTCAGGTGTGATATGGATTTGATTGGTCCACTAAATAGATCAGAGGAAGGGCATTATTATGTCTTAACTTTCATTGATGCGATGACTCGATTTCTCATCGCGGAACCATTAAAGTCTAAGTCTGCCGAAGAGGTGGCTAGAGTGTTTGTGGAGTGAGTCATTTGTGATTTGTGTTTATGGAACTAGTCACTGATCGGGGAACTGAATTTGTTAACAAGGTGTTTCAGGAATTGGCACGTTTGTTGCATATGAAACATGTGAACATTACTCCTTATCACCCATCCTCTAATGGATTGGTGGAGAGGGCAAATGGCATCATCATTCAAATAATACGTACCATAGTGGACCAGAACGCTAATCACTGGCATAGAATGGTACCAGTTGCTATGATGGCCTATAACTCTGGATATAATCGGACTATCCGTGATTCTCCTTACTTCTTGTTGTTTCTCAGGGATCCACAGATGCCTTATCATGTAGTGCAGGACCCATCTTTGAAGTACAACTTTGAGGATATACCTAATTTATTTGCCGCCATGGCAACAAAGGTTTTCGAGAGATGCCAGGACTTTCTTGATCATGCGAGCACAGAGAATGAGAATAGAAGGGCGAAGCAATGTATGATAAAACCACTTATGGTAGGGGACCTTGTTTATGTGAAGACTGTTCCTATCAGGGGAGTGGCAAGGAAATTGCAACCATTGTTTTCAGGACCCTATCGTGTAATTGATCTGGTAAATGATGTCATCAAAGTTCGTCCAATACAAGGGGGGAAAGTAACCACTTTACACACTGACAGGGTGAAAGTGGTCAAGGAGGTGTATTACTAGGAAGCAAAATCGTAATGCGAGAATGGCCTATCCTATTTATGAAGGTGGAGATACTAGGGATAAAGGGGAAACTGAAGGTGAGGAAATAAATGAGGAAGAATGTATCCCAGGGCCTGTAATTGACTTTAGTTTGCCTCCTCCACAAGTAAGTCAAGCTATAGGTAATGTTATAACTGGCAACTCGGTGAGTGCGCGGAGTGCGGTTTCATGGCAAGCCACCGCTGAGTGTCAAGGCCAGCTTCCCTCACCTCCACCACCACACCACACCACACCTCACACTCCACCACATTGCAGATACAGTTTGCGGTCACATTCTAGTGGCCCAGACTACCCGTTGTGTATGGATAGACCTATAGAATATCAAACTGCACAAGCAGAGGCACCTGGTGTGACTGAAACACAGACTGAAGTGACTGAGGAAGACACAGGAGACATATAGTTTTCACTAAATGAATAAATGATAGTCAGGTGAACTTGTGGTTATAGTTTTACGAATCTCTTGGAGATGATTGCTTGGGTTTGGGTGAGTCCATCCCAATTGCAATTGATAGGACCACGAGAGGAGACACCTGCCAACTTGGGATTGGTGTTTTCACCTGTGGGTCATTTGATGATCACAGGAAATAACTATGTAGTTCCATTTGTACTTAATAAGGAGGAGCACTTCCAACCTTTACTTGTTGCTCGCGACTTGAGTGATGCCATATTGTGGAATGTAGGCCACATGGATAATGGCAGCGCTCTAGTTGCCTCATTACAGAACACTGTGCATGCATTTCAAACTGAATTTGATGCTCGCAATCAGGATTTGAGCAATTATATAGACTATCTCATGTCAGATCATCCATGGAGTCGTCGCTCCAAGAGGGGTGCGATCAACATATTGGGGCAATTTGCCAATGTCTTGTTTGGAACAGCTACTCAACAACAGGTTGATGACATTCATGCTAGATTAGGGAGCCTTGAGACAATGTCAGAGAAGGAGTGGTCAGTATTAAATGTTCATTCCAAGGTACTGAATAGCACAATAAGGAATGTGTCACACATGCAGGCAGCACTGTTGAAGATACAGAAGGCTGCAAACATTTCTTACAGTATCATACGATTGTATTCACTGAAGACCTTAGAGTTGGAAAATGAAGTAAAGATGTATGCGGCTTTGTTTAACCTTCAACTCGCCTTGTCTGACATCATAGCTGATAATTTTAGAATTAAGTTGGGCATACAAGAGATGCTTCAGGCTAGGCTGAGTTTTGATATTGTCCCTAACGAAATCTTGTTGGAATTATTGGGGAATATCTCACTCAAGGAGCCGGGTCTACTTTTCCCAGCTAGGACAGAATATCTAGCACTGTACCGTGACATCATCAGAGTTGTACCTCGAGGTTACATGTCAGCTGTGTGCTTTTATTTACTAATACCGGTGTTGGGTGACCCTTCTGATGTATTTGGCATCTTTAGGATCACCTCACTTCCTTACAGTGTGCCTGCTACGGAGGTCTACGTGAGAGTACTTCACCAGTTTAACTTCCTTGCTTTCACGGAAGACCGCCTCCATTATGTGCTGTTTCAAGATTTCACCAGTTGCAGGGACCACCAGGACTTGGTGATCTGTGAACCTTTGGGATCAGTATATCACGTGTCAACTCCATCTTGTGAGAGTGATTCTTTTCTCAACAGAAACAATGCTACAAAGCTCTGTAGGAAAGAAATCTTAACTTCATTCAGTCCAGTTTTTGTGAAACTGAAAAATCACTGGTGTTTCTCTATGGCACAACCTTTGCAGTTTACACTGAAGTGCGCAGTAAATCCTATTAGGAAGACAGTGCAAATTGTTAAGGGAGTAGGTAAATTGGTCTTGGGAGATGGCTGTAGTGCTCACAGTGAGGCCTTGACCCTTCCTGCTTATGCAACTCTCACTGTAGAAACTAAGCTCACTGTTTACCCCCATCTCTTAAACCTCAGTACCTCACATATGCTGAACTTACAGCTATGAAGGACTTACCCACTTTAGGACCTAACCTTAACATTACTCCTCTGTTTCTGGATGATCTCCTTAAATATCAAAGTCAGTTGCAGTTGACTGAACCTCTCAAACCCTTCGGTTCCTCCACTTTCTTCTGGTACTATGTCCATGCTGGAATAGCTCTCTTTCTGGTTCTCCTGTCCGCATATATCCTTTACAAGTGTTACACCAATGGCTGTGAGTGTACATGTTGCAGACTTGAGTCCATACTCAGAAGTCGACGTGCACAGAACCCCGCCATGCTCTACTCACGACGTGGACGTGTGATTTCATCTTTGGGGGGAGAAATGTCAGGAAGCCGACAAGCCTCTCCTCAGGCAGATGTAAGCAGACACACAGCTGTAACAGGTGTGGATACGAGTACACCTGCTGGACGTGAGTTTAGGGTGATACACGGACGGAAGAGAGAGAGCAGGGAGTTTGATGTCAGCTCCACATATAGCTGCGGACAATAGGTATAGGGAGGTGGAGTAAGGAAGG
>JAGKTI010040707.1:0-10360 GCA_018397915.1 Birgus latro
GTGTTACTGCAGCAGCCGAAGTCTGTGTAGCAACATCTACGGCGCAACTATTTTTGACGCCTGGTATGTTACCTATAATAAGGTCAAACAAAGGTTCTGGCATGACAACTGCAACTGTTGAACCTGTGTAAAAGGGAGATGCTACCTGGATACGTGCCTCAGGGAACAGTCTCACTGATCCATCAATAAGTCTAACTTGGGTGTGCCTACCTGTGTACTCCTCGGGCCGAACTAGACTCTGCTTTATGGAGCAACCTGAGGAACCATTGTCCCTCAGAACATTTACAGAAACACGTCCCACAAACCCTGGCTGAACAAGAAAGGCACTGTTGCCAGTGGATGGGTCAGAAGAGGCAGTAGCTAGTCATTGATGAGACTGAGGAGGGTACGATGCGGCAAACGTAGTGTCCTGAGAACTATATACCTTAGGGGTCGTACCCGAACTAGATGCATGAGGAGTTGTACTCACTATCTGGGGAGCAGGAGCACTGATGGCCTGTGGAGGAGAGTTCACCATCTGAGGGGGACTAGTGAACTGTGAAGGAGGACCTGTGCTGGTGGGGACGGCACCATCTTGCGCCTGTTGGGGAATGAAGGCTGCGTTTGCCTCCTGCCTCCGATACGCTGGGGCTGGTGTCGAAAAAGTTTGTCCCGGTTGGCGATTGCCTGGCTGATACTGCTGCTGGTTAGGGTACTTCTGCTGGTTAGAGTACTGCTTGTACCTCTTCCAGTCAGGTTTCTGTGTATTCTGCCCCTGGTCCTTCTGCGGTTTGTTTGGACCATGACCATTATTTTGAGAACGGCCTTGATGCTGGGGTTCAGTCTGAGATTGCTTACCAGACTTAGCAGTATCTTTCTTATTCCATGGCTGTTGCCTACGAGTTTGGTACCCATACACAGTAAAGAAAGCATCAGCCTTTTCCACCATTTGGGTTGCATCCTTCACTTTGGACATCTTGAGCTGGGCCATAAGCTCAGCAGGCCACGACTTTTCCAGCTGTGTGCGCAGCACGAGGTCGATCTTTCCCTCTCGTGTGCTGGGAGTCTCGTCTTTCTCCATCCACTCACCTAAGTATGCCGTGAGACGGTCAAGGAACTGAACAACTGTCTCCTTTTCCTGGAGACGCGCCTTCATGAACTGATTCCTAGCATGATCAACAGGAAGACCGTACGCTTTGATGAGTGCGGTCTTCATCATCTCATACGTGAGATTATCTCCGCGAATTCTGTGGAGAATGTCGAGGGCAGGGCCCTCAAACAGGCTAAGGAACTGAAGCTGCTTAGCTGCCTCATCCAGATCGTACAGCTTTGCCATGTCTTCGAAATGAGCTATAAATGGCTCGATTCGCTCGCCTTCCTTGTAAGAAGGAAGCTTGAGACGTGGAGTTGCTGGAAAAGGTGCTGAGAGAGCAGTAGTGGAGCTTGGATTAGCTGCACCCGATGTGCCTGAAGCCAAGGAATCTCGCTTCAGCTTCAGCACTTCCAGTTCGTGTTCATGTGCTTGGCGCTCGTGTTCACATTCTCTCTCTCGTTCCTCGCACTAGCGCTTCCTCTCACGCTCCTCCCGCTCCTTCTCTTTCTGACGTTCCTCCCGCTCCTTCTCTTTCTGACGTTCCTCGTATTCGCGTTCCTTCTGCCGTTCTTCCCGCTCAATTTTCCGCTCTTCACGGGCGGAATTCTCGCGTTGCTGCTCGTAATTGAAGCGCGACAGGACATAATCTCGAATTTCCTGGGGGTTAGTAAGCCCCATATCCTTAGCTTCTTGCACGTATGCTCTGGATTCCATAGTGCTTAGTTTGAGTCTGAGTGATTAAAGTAAGAGTGAGTGAGTAATTTGATAATAATAATTTCAAGCTAGGAGTTTATCGTGGAATGAGGTTGCCAGATGTCAGGGGGAAAAATGTATAATTCAGAAGGAAAATGTATATTGTATAATTCGAGTATACAATGTATAGCTATGTTTGCTAGGAATGACTATCGAGTCATTTATTACGAGAGAATGGACTCGTGAAATCAAGTGGCGATTTCACTTTATGCTGGCTTACTTCGCCAATTCTCTAGAGTCGAGAATTTATAGACTTTCTCAGCGGTACACAGCAGAGACTAAACGCTCAAGTAGGCTGTAATATTGTACCGTTGGCCTCTGAGAAAGTTAGTTTCTCCCCTTAACATTCAAAAAATAATAATAATAATAATAATACTGTAATAATAATCAGGATCTTGGCTGAGCCAAACTCCTAGCTAGCACAACGGATTTAAGGATTAATGCCAAAAGCTGGCCTAAGTACCAGTCGTGATTAATATAAAGAGTTGTGCTAACGTGGAGTAGCAAAACTGTACTAAATATGTAGGAAAATTAAACACGACTGTTACATTTAACAAAGCTCAGGAAAACGAACTGTAAATTTATTGAATACAAGAAAATAAATTTACGTTACTCCAATTCAAATCAAGAAAGGGAAGTGCACTCACTCAAACACTCAGACAAACAGCTAAATAACCCAAAAACTTAAGCCTAGGAAAACAAAAGGAAATACTAATCGGTATAGATGAGACCATGCTGAAGTCGATCACCAACAGGTGGGAGCTTCGGGAATACACGCCAATACAAGCTGAGATCTGAAATCGCTAAGAAAAGTGATCACTCGAGCTTTCGTACGGGCACAACCGGACGCTTCGTGGCTACAAGACAGACTAACTCTGGTTTTGAGTGCCCGCCGTGATGAATGTGAGAAAGGGGCATGGCCCGGGCAACGGCTGGGAGGCGGAAGCGATAATTCAGAAATTATCGCTCAGAGGAATGCACCGTCTGCACATAAAAACAATCACTCGCGAAAGAATGACGAAAGTTTTGACAACTTGATGTGAATATAAGAACGCGAGCGGACGGTTAAGAGAATGAGCGAAATATTTCATAATCATTCTTTGCTCCCGCAAAATCACTCGCTGTCACAATTTACGTTACATAATTTTACGATGTAGAAAATTCGTGACAATATGCGTCACTAGTTATTTTATTTATATGCTTCTCTGGTGTGTGTGTGTGTGTGTGTGTGTGTGTGTGTATGTGTGTGTGTGTGTGTGTGTGTGTGTGTGTGTGTGTGTGTGTGTGTTTTATTAAATGTATGGAAGAAGGAACCAGAGGCTGGAAGCCGATGAGATTATTCCCTTCAAGAAAAAAATGTAAAGATAACAGAGAGCCAAATTGAAGATTCGTTCATTTTGAGATGCCATTTTGTAATCCCAATTTGGTCTTTTCATACTTATCCCCAGCTCAGTTACATTACACTTGTGTTAAAATCAGTCTTCCATAACTGACTCGATTTATGTAGGTGATCTAACTCCTTCTGCAACTTCCTGCAATTATTTTCATCTACAAATTTTTCCATTATTTTTGCATCATCTGGAAACATATTTAGATATATATGAGTGAACTTCTTTGGGCATATCATTTACATATATCAAGAACATAATGGGGACTAATACTGATCCTAGGGGGAACTCCACTTATCACTTCCTTCCATGCTGAAAACTTGTCCGTAATCATAGTTCTCATCTGGCTGCTGGTGAAGTAACTCATCTATTTCAGCGCAGCACCATCTATGCCATCATTATTTTTAAATTTACACATCAACCTCTCATATGATACTCTATAAAATGCTTTCCTGAAATCCAAATAAATACAGAACACATTGTTAAGTGTGATGTGGTGGAAGTACCTGTATTCTTGTTTATTGCTCATGGTGAGCATGATGGTCGATTTTGGGCAATCTTCAGCCTGTTGTCCTTAATCCAAGTCTGCAGTGTGTTGAGGCAGTCCTGTTGGAGTGTGCAGGCTGTGT
The DNA here is from genome assembly GCA_018397915.1 of Birgus latro. Lineage (NCBI taxonomy): Eukaryota > Metazoa > Arthropoda > Malacostraca > Decapoda > Coenobitidae > Birgus > Birgus latro. The sequence goes on from JAGKTI010040707.1 coordinate 3,843, forward strand.
CTGCAGTATGGTGTATGTTTGTTATAGTGATGTCATCTGCTTATGAGGCAGTGTTAATTGGTGGTTGGGGTGTGGTGATATCATGTGTGTATAGGTTGAAGAGTGTGGATGAGAGAACAGAATCCCGTAGAACTTCCAGGGAAACTTTATGTTTGTGATGACATACCTTAGAATGCAACTCTTGCTTGTCTATGGCATTTGGTGTTGTTCTCCATATTTATGTTGTATATCTTGGTGATTAGTTTGCGTCATAGAATGGCATCAAAGGTTTTACTAATATGTATTGTTTTGTGAAGTGTATGCTTATCAGGGGTCATGGAGTTGATGCCGTTCAGTGTTCATTTTGTCAGGTTAGTTAGTAAGGTGCTTGTAGAGTGCGATGCTCTGAATCTGTATTGTAAAGGAGCAAGGGGGGACATAGAGAATGACATTGTCGAGAATGAGGCATTAAGTTATTTTGGATGATGTGCTACGTAGTATTATGGGTCTATATGAATAAGGGAGTGTTGGATTTTTGTTTGGTTTACAGAAATTATAGCAGTGATTGGTCCATGTTTCCAAATAGTGGGAATGCTACAATGTGTGTATGAGTAGTTGCTAATGTTTGCGAGGGCCTGGATGCCTTGTGGTCCTTACTGTTTCAGGTGTAGGTTGCTGATGCTGTCCAGTCCTGTACTGGTAGAGTTCTTTTTTTTCGTTATGTTAACTGTACATGAGAGAAGGGGGGTGTGAGTTGGGAGCGGTGTAGTGAAATGGCAGGGGACAGAGCGACATGGAGGTTATTTGTTTGTGGCCACCCCGTGGGGGATTGAGGAGTCTGGCAATAGATAGATAGTTAACCGTCTTTTCTGGAATGTAGAAGGTTGCATCGTGATTGAGTGAAAAGGACTGTGTATGTTGAGAGGGTTGTTTTTCAGATTCAGTGCCTGTTGGTGTTAAGTGACATATTTCCATAGTGATTTATGAGTATGCTCACTGGCTCTTAATAGGAAGACTGTTCTATGAAATAGTAAGTGAGGTATGTGAGGATCAGGTAGCTTGGAGGTGGGTCTGTCATGGTCATCCCTTGTCCAGGGATTTCTAGGAGTGAGCAGGGCATCAGAGATGATGGTGATCAGTACAGAACGGTATTATTTTATTCAGCTTAAGGAGGACCTTGCAGCTTAAAGAGATTAGCAACAGTCTTTATTAACCCCCTCAGCACGATAGCATCATCATCATTGTCGTTGTCATTGTTGTTATCATCACCAGACTTTGTTAACCCTCTCAGCATGATAGCATCATCATCACTCTCGTCGTCATTGTTGCTGTTGTCTTCGCCATCGCTACCATCATCATCATTGTTGCCACCGTTGTAGTTTTCATCGCCATCATCATCATTATCATCATCATCTTTGTCATTATTGTTATCGTTGTCATTGTCATCATTGTCGTTGTTGTTGTTATCATGTAGGACTTATTTCAAGGATCCTCATGGCAAAGGATTACCATGACAGTATTGCCTACAGACTTTTTATCCATATATTCCTTTCTCTATCATCATCATCATCATTGTCGTTGTCATTGTCCGTCATCATCTATCATCCATCACCCATCATATAGGTCTTTTTTCCATTCTTTCAGGCCTAGTGAAGGGATGACTGTGTCAAAATTGCCCACAAACTATCCATACTTGCTTTTCTCACTCCCCTCCATCTTCCTTGCATAAGTGTACTGTACTCTTTCACTCTTTTCATCCGTATGGCATATATGCAGTGTCTTTGCTCATATAATATCGTCAGTCTTTCTTTGGAAGTCTTGTTTGACAGGCCACTTATGCTCATTCTTGAATATGTCAATACTGTGTCAGTGTTTCTCTATGTGTAATCAGCCTTGCCACATTTCACATCTGTTTTTTCTTCTTCCATTACAGATCTCAGCATTTTCTTTATTATTTATGCTATCCAACTTGTATGTATATATGCTTGTAGGAGTTCTAGCAAAGTTATTCATATGGTTTGTAACCTAGAGTATTCTCAGTCACTCATTTTGGAAATTTTATTCCCATATTCCCTGTACAAAGGAAAAGGGGAAAAAGAAGTGTGTGGTAATCATAGAGGCATTTGCCTTCTTAGTGTAATAGGAAAAGTATATGGTAGGATACTTATTGACAGAGTTAGGGAAATAACAGAGGAATTAGTTGGAGAAGAACAGGGAGGTTTTAGGAAGGGAAGGGGTTTTGTAGACCAGATATTCATTCTTAGATCCTTAGTGGAAAAGTTTTTAGAGAAGGGAAAGAAGTTGTACGCAGCCTTCATGGATTTAGAGAAAGCATACGACAGGGTGGATAGACAACGATTGTGGAAAGTATTAAGAATATATGGAGTAGATGGGAAGTTGTTGAAGGCAGTGAAGAGTATGTATGAGGGTACTAAGGCCGCATTGTGTGTGGATGGCATACTGAGTGAATTTTTCCGTTTGAAGGTTGGATTGAAACAAGGATGTGTCGTGTCTCCATGGTTGTTCAATCTGTATATGGATGGAGTTATAAAAGAGATACAAGGTCGGGCAGTGGATGTCGGAGCAGCCCTAGTGAGAGAGGGCAGTGTTTGGAAACTCCCTGTACTTTTGTATGCAGATGATACTGCGTTGTTGAGTGAAGACGAAGGGGGGAGCTGCAAGGCTTGGTAGATGAGTTTGGGAGAGTGTGTGAGAAGTGGAATCTAAAGGTGAATGTAGGGAAGAGCAAAGTGATGGTCTTTGAGAGAAGTGAAGTCAGTGAATGTATAGTGAGATTGGATGGGGAGGATATGAAGAATGTGAGTGCATTTAAGTACTTGGGTAGTGTGATGAGTGAGGATGGAAGTCTGGAGGGTGAAAGGGTGCAGCAGGGAAGGAAGGTTGCTGGTTCGTTGAAAGCAGTGATAAGAAACAGGGAAGTGAGCATGGAAGTGAAAAAGTTGCTACATGACAGTATTGTGATATCAGCTCTAACATATGGAAGTGAAGCTTGGACCCTGTTGGAGCGACAGAAGTCAAGAGTGAGAGCAGTGGAAATGAGTTATTTGAGAGGAGCAGGTGGAGTCACATGGAGAGACAGACTAACAAATGAGGAAGTGAAGGAGCATTGTGGTGTGGATGTGGATGTGATAGGCAGCATTAGGAGAAGCATGTTTAGGTGGTTTGGGCATGTGGAGAGGATGGAGAGTGAAAGACTGATGAGGAGAGTGTATGTGAATGAGGTGGAGGGAGGGGGAGGCCGAGGATGAGATGGAGGGATGGAGTGGAGAGGTATATGAGAGAGGGGGGTGTGAGCTGGGAGCAGGGCAGTGGAATGGCGGTGGACAGAGTGACATGGAGGCAATTTGTTTGTGGCCACCCCGTGCCGGATTGAGGTGTCTGGCAATAGATAGATAGACAGAAAGCAACACAGTCTTGCATGATCTTCTTCACCCTCAAACTAGCTATCCTTCACTTCATAGTGTTACCTATCTGTTTATCTGTCAGTCTGTCTATAACCAGATTCCTGAACCCCTTTGTTACCAAAAAAAATATCATCCATACATGTAAAGTGTGGCAAGAGGACCAAGTTCATGATGGCTGTACATGCATACTGAGGATATGTAATTGAGTCAAGGGGATTAAAGAACACTCAGTTTGACTACTTTGGCAGGTTTAGATGTGGCATATCAGCTTTTATTATGGGTGTGAATAGTGTGGCATCATGGTTCCTCACAGTCACCTGATAAAGTGTAATAAAAACAGTTAGTGTGTGTGCGCACGCACACACCTGCTAAGTCACGAGTGATGACGTCATCGAAAGGTTCCTGTGGTATGCAACCGGGAGCCTTGGCAGTTCACGTCTTGAGGCCGGTGAGTCTGGTTTGCCAAGTTCCTACACTGGTAGCAGAGCGTAGTTCGAAGAATGGCGTTGTGTTTGACCAAGTGGCCTCCAAAACTTGAAAATGATTCTGCATATGAGAGCTGGAAAAAAGACATTGGCATTTGGTGCGAACTAACAGACCTAGCCAAAGAAAAACAAGCCTTAGCTATTCACCTGTCATTGTCTGGAAGAGCGAGGGTGGCGTCTTCACAGATTGATACAGATGCTCTGAAGCAGAAGGATGGTGTTCAGACCCTGCTGAAAAAATTAGACGGTTTATTTCTCGTGGACAAAGGACGTCGACAGTCTGCATCTTTTTATGAGCTATACAACTTCAGATGAGCCAGTGCTATAAACATTCGGGAGTTCGTGACAGAATTTGAGCATGTTTATTTTAAATTTACAAAGCAGGACATGGAACTGCCAAATTCTCTGATGGCTTTTATGCTCTTAGCTGCATGCAAACTTTCAGACAGTGAGCGACAACTAGTGATGTCTGCGATAACTGAGGTGACATACGAAAATATGAAATCTGCTCTGAATTGTATTTTTGCTGGTGAAATTGGCAGGCAGAACGAGGCATCGGTGTCCGCCCGGGAGGTGAAAGACAAACCAGTATTTTGGAGTGACGAAGTTGAGGGTGAGGAAACGCTTTATGCTAGAGGCACTCGACGAGGACGGAGAATGTTGCGGGGTGGTGCAATACGTGATCGACGTCGGGATAGTGGCCAATGTTCAACTGTATCTGCTAGAATTCCCCAATGCTTATCCACCGGCAGGAGGCAGAACCCACTTGGGTCTGACTGAAATGTATCGAGGTGTTTCGTATGTGATTCTAGATTTCATTGGGCATGTGACTGTCCGGATGCATACGAAAACGATGGCAGTCGAGAAGAGAATTCTGAAACAGTGCATCTGTCGTTATTTATGGGCTATGTGGATGATGCTGCTAGTAGAGGTAAGTCACAGACTCTAGTAGAAGAATCTAAGGGATGTGCTTTTCTAGACACACGGTGTTCTACAACTGTATGTGGAGTTGAATGGATCAGTTGCTATCTAAGTGGGCTCACTGATTACGAACGTGATGCTGTAAGAGAAGAAGCGTCATCCTCAACGTTTACTTTTGCTGATGGTGTCACAGTTTCTTCCCTCAAACGTGTTACTCTGCCCTGCTACATTGGAAAAATGCGTGCTACCATCGTGACTGATGTTGTGGACTGCAATATTCCCTTGCTGTTGAGTAGACATTCCATGAAAAAAGCAAAAATGTTGATTAACCTTGGAACTGACCAGGTCAAAATTTGTGGAACTATCATTGATTTAAAGTCCTCATCTTCAGGCCATTACTTACTTCCAATTTCCTTATGACTAGATCGTGAATTTTGTGAAACAATCATGTTGGCAACTCGTGGGGGTGATGTGGAAAAAAACCGCTTTGAAGCTTCACAGGCAATTTGGAGACCCAACATCGGCAAAACTAATTAAACTGATTACAGATGCGGGAATTAAAAGTTCAAAACTGGAACGGGCTATCAAGGCTGTATCTGATGCTTGTACAGTCTGTTGCAGATTTAAGAAAGCCAAGCCCCAACCCGTAGTCAGTTTGCCCATGGCGTCTAAGTTTAACGAAGCCATAGCCATGGATTTAAAAGCTAGGGGAAGGCATTATTTCTTAGTCCTTGTTGATTTGACGACCAGGTATTGTAATGCGATAGTAATCGCGGATAAGTGTGCGCCCACCATTATCAAAGGAATATTTTGGAGCTGGATTGTTGTGTTTGGCACACCTAGAAAAATTCTTACAGACAATGGCTGTGAATTCAATAATGCGGAAATGCGAGCATTGGGAGAGCCCTTCAATATCAAGATCATGACAACATCTGCAGAGAGTCCTTGGAGCAACGGAGTCTGTGAGTGTCAAAATGCAGTCATTGGTGACATTGTTAGGAAGATAATTGCTGATAGCCAGTGTGAAATGGATGTGGCCTTGGCATGGGCAGTATCGGCAAGAAATGCTCTCACCAACTACTCAGGCTTTTCTTCTAACCAACTTGTTTTTGGTCAAAACCCTGGTCTGCCTAATGTGTACGCAAATGATCCTCCAGCCTTGGAACCTTCATCACCATCGAAAATTGTGAGAGACAACTTGAACGCTCTTCATTTAGCTAGACAAGAGTTTATAAAGACCGAATCAGATGAACGCTTGGCTAGGGGTCTGCGGCACAACGTACGTTCGAGTGACCTAAACAACATCCGGAACAGAGATGAAGTCTTCTACAAAAGAAATGACAGTCATGAGTGGCACAGTCCCGGAATTGTAATAGGCAGAGATGGGAAACAAATTCTGGTGAGACACGGCGGTGTATACGTGCGAGTGCACGTATGTCATCTAGCGCGAGCGCCAGATCAAGATACTACAGTTGAAAGTGATGTCAGCAGTGATGAGAAGAACAATGTTCTCCAGGAGAAGCCTAATGACGATCCTTCACAAGCGTTGAATGACTATCCACCAGATGACGAGTCGGAAGATGGTGTGGTCCCAATTGATGAGCCTCCCACAGTTTCTGTTCCGATTAATCAGCTTCCCAAAGTTTCTGTTGGTCATCTTATAAAGGGAATACATTCAGAAAGTGGAGAGTTGGTGTCTGGAAGGATT
>JAGKTI010040708.1:0-10360 GCA_018397915.1 Birgus latro
TATTGGGTGATTTTTCCTGTGTAAAGTACAGGTTTCTTATTTCATTCAAACTGAATAAATTAATTACTGCTCTGCCCGATATTCGAACTCAGGCCCTCGCGCCTGAATCGTGCGCACGTTACCACTTGAGCCAAAGAGAGGATCCCCCCTTTGCCTCTGGGCAGTGTGGGCTTTTATACACCCCATTCCATTACCACAAGCCTTGGTGGTGATGATGATGAGAAGGAGGATAATTAAGCACTACGGTATTGTAATTTTCAGTTGGGGTTTATGTTTGAGCTTGTAAGGAGAATGGAATGATGATAATGATAGTACAGTAAAACTTCAATATAATGAAGTGCAGTGTACAGTAATCTCTCCCATATCCGGTGTAATAGAGCCAATGGCATGTCCGGAAAGTGGTCTTGTTCGGCTATTGGGCCCTGAAGCTCCAGCACAGGTCATTCCGGACCCTAACCTAACCTAAATCAGAAGACCACCTACCTACTTCCCTACCGGTCATGCATATCACTTATTTAAGACCCTATTTACATAAATAATGGACACAAAGCATGAATTAATTGAAATTTAACCAGAAAATGATGATTCAGAGGTGAGTATGGCAAAGATGTTCACCAGTTGGCAGTATAGTGTATGTAGGTAACAGTCTTAACAGACATGAAAATCACTAAGAAAATCACCTTTTTCACAGCCTATGTACCCAAATATGGGACACAAAGCATGAAATAAATAAAATTTAACCAGAGAATGAGGATTTAGAAGTGATTATGGAAAATAGTGTACTTACATGTCCGTGGTGGTTGTTACGAATATTACCCCACCTCTTAAGGCTCAGACAGTGGTGAAAATGCTCTTGAAGCATGTACAGTAATCCAGTGTTGAACTGCACTTAATCCTTAGCACTTTGAATTATGGTTGTTAAAAACACACACACACACACACACACACCGCTCGCTGGCGCAGTGGTAGCGTTCTCGCTTGCCATCTGGTAGACGGGAGTTCGTGCCTCGCTCAGGTTGTGAAAAGTTTCACTGACGAAGTGGGTGGTTACTGTCCCCCTTGAGCAAGGGGATGGGTGTGTGCGTGTGTGAAGGTCACAGCCTTGCCCATAGATCAGACTGTATGAGCTGTCAGCTCCCTTCAGGGAGGGTAAAAGCTGACGATCACAACCATCAAGTGATCCTGACTGACCCGGTGAGTTACACACACACACACACACACATTACCGCCAGCGATCCCGACAGCCGTTTACTCATGACGGCAGTTTAGAGAGAACTGAGGGGAAGGGAAGGGGAGCGCGGGAAGCGATCGTAAACACGGCTGTTCGGCAGCGCATGCCAAATTCAAACTTACGAGTAAAAAATAATCGGATTTTTTTTTGGGGGGGGGGACAAATGTCTCAGCCAACGATGTCCGGACAGTGGGGTGTCCAGTTACTGGGCATCCGGATAGTAGGGTGATTACTGTACCGGAATTCACTTTTATTGGACTCGCTGAGCCTTCCAGACTAAATTCATATACTGTGTACTGTACTGTATATTGGAATAAATCTGATAAAACCAGAAGCAGTCCAGACTGCCTGATCACTTCGGCTATGTTCACCACAACAATGTAAATAAAAGACATGTTTTTTAGTGTACAGTAGAGTACAGTAATCCCTCCATTATTTGGACGTCCAATACTCGGACATACTCACTATTCGGATATTGTGGGCTGCCCAACCCCCAAAATTCCAAAAAATTCGAAAAAAATTGATTTTTTTGGGCCGCGTCAGCTTGAATTTCCCGCCCGCGCCGATCAGCTGTGTTTACGCTCGTGGCACCTGTCTGTCGGTCGCCATTACCCACTCAGCTACTGCCTCCCGAACACCTCCGACAATGGCAGCCGAAGTGATTGCTTTTGTGGTTATACCCTACCTCCTACAGTGCTTGGTACTGCTTTTCACCTTCTTCATCATGTGTGTGATGATCATCACTAGACCACACAGGAATTTACTGTTATGTACAGTGCAGTGAAGTGATGTGATTCCAGTTATAAAAAGAAAACGTCGTGGAAAGTGTTGGTGATTCTCAAGTGGAAAGGTGTGTCAGGTGCAAGGTCTTCCTGTCAGAGTCTGAGATGATAGAGTGGGTTATTACATCAGGATGGCAGCTTCTTGTTCGTAAGTACCCTAACTTCATGCCTAACCTGTTTTCATCATGCTGTAAATGTGTTAAAAAATTACCAAAAATGTTAATCATAATTTCCTGCTTGCAGTTTAATTTTTCCATGCATGGTTCTTAAGTAAAACAGCTAGGAAAAAAGTGGAAGCAGTGAATTTCATGTCCGGTCCTAACCAAACCTAACCTAACATTGTGTTAATCATAATTTCCTGCTTTTAATTTAATTCTTTCATGCATGGTTCTTAAGTGCACCAGCTAGGAAAAAGGTGGAAGCAGTGAATTTCAAGTCTGGTCCTAACCTAACCTAACCTAACCTAACCATTTTTCTGGTAGCAATTAACATCATTTACTGTATTTGATGCTTTGTATCCAATAATTTAGTGCATAAAATGTGAGAAAAGATGATTTCCATGTCAGATACTTACTTATACTATGCTGGCAAGTTCTGAGCACCTATGACTCACTCACCTCTAAATCATCATTTTTTGGTTAAAATTCAATAAATTCATGCTATATGTGCATTATTTATGTGAAAAGGGGCCTAAATAAGTGCTATACATGTCCAGTAGGGAGGTAGGAAGGTAGTTTTCTGATTTAGATTAGGTTAGGGTCATGAACAACCAGTGCTGGAGCTTCAGGACCAATATCCGGACAAAACCAATATCTGGACATGTCTTTGGCTCTATTATGTTGGATAATGGAGGGATTATTATATATATATTATACCATTTGATTATTGTAGTGAATGTATAATACAGTACACTACAGCAGTGATAGCGAATAACTACTGGCCCGATCCGGACTAATGTCTGATATGTTGGGAAACGTTCATGTTAGCAGAGGGAAGTTCAGAGATCGCTTTTATTGGACTTTCGCCTTTTTCGGAATAGCTTGGGGCCCAGTTAGTCCATTATAGTAAAGTTTTACTATAATAATAATATGATGGTGATGCTAATGCCGTGTGGTATTTTAGATGGAGCTTACGTCTGATCCTTCAAGGGGAATGGCCTGCCCTCGCCCAGATTGTAAAGACACGTTTGGGTGTGACTCTGCAGCGTTGTTCCAGAGTCACCATCCTTCAGCCTCTGTGCCGCACGCTGCTACCGCTCGTCTCGGACCCATGGGGACAGACCAAGAGCATATTCTCCAATATAGAGTTACAGGATGATGAAGGTACAACATGAAATTTATTTTAGTAGTGTTTTCTCCAGTGTTTACGGGCTTCGGCCTTTGGTGCCTTCTTTCTTACATTTTAAAAAAAAAAAAAAAAGTCAGAAGTTACAGGATCGTTTTCGTTTTCGTTTTTGAAGGCTCCAACAAGATATATTGAATTTACTTTTTTTTTTTAAACCAAGAGTTATGGGGTGTTGAAGGTCTATTGAATCTGCTTTGATATAACCTGATAGTCGCTGGATGACTGTCTGACGCATCAACTGTATACAGCACATCTGTAAAGAAATGTACCGTAGTATATATCTTAGTTTTGACCTAGTGTGGTATCAGTTATATGTGGATGATTAACCCATCACAAAATACACTAGCTTAAGGTATTTGGGATGCTTTAACTTCCAGTGTCATCATATCATCTAATGTCATGATGTTTTGGGGGCACCATAAAACGTTTCTAGGCAGTCTTAGTCTCAGGTTATGGCTGTGAGGGTTTTGTTGTAAAGGGTTTTCATTATTTGCAGATTTGTGCTATTTGTGTGTGTCTTCCAGTAACACCCACAAAAAATGAGAGATTACTGCACTTTAACGTGATAGTCAGTTGATTGATAGTCATATAAAGCATATCTACTTAAAACAAAGTGTGTGTGTAAGTATTTACCTATTTGTAGTATACAGGAATTGAGCTAAGCTCGTGTTGTCCTGTCTCCATATCTACATTCATCTAATCTAGTTTTAAATACATGAATGTTTTTCGCCTGCACCACCTCTTCGTCCAAGTCATTCCAAATACTTATGTTTCTGTTCGGGAAACTGAACCTTTCGAGATCATTAAGACGTCTACTTTTCCTCAACTTGAAACATGACCTCTTGTTCGTCCATCATCCAACACAAAAAGATCCTCTCTGTCCACCCTTTCCAATTCTCTTACATTTCTAAATATCATGATCAAGTCACCTCTTTCCCTTCTCTCACGCAGTGTTAGTAGCTTCAGTTTTTCCAATCTCTCCTCGTAGGTGAGTTCCCTTAAACGTGGTATCATCTTCGTTGCCATCCATTGAACTCTCTCTACTTTATCAATATGCTTCTTCAAATGAGGTGACCATACCACAGCCGCATACTCTAGTCTTGGTCTTATCATGGTCACTACCAACTCCCTCAACATTTCCTCATCCATATACAGTAATCCCTATATTATTCGGATGTCCAATATTCGAACACCCTCACTATTCGGATATCGTGGGCTGCCCAACCCCCAAAATGCCAAAAAATTCGGAAAAAATCGGGAAAAAATCGAATTTTTTGGACCGCGTCAGGTTGAATTTCCCGCGCGCGCCGATCAGCTGTGTTTACGCGCGTGGTGCCCCTCTGTCGGTCCCATTTCCCACTCAGCTCCTGCCTCATGAACAGCTCCGACAATGGCGGCCGAAGTGATTGCTTTTGTGGTGATACCCTACCTCCTACAGTGCTTGATACTGCTCTTCACCTTCTTCATCATGTATGTGATGATGGCCCCGCCACCTGAGAAGAGGAAGAAAGTGGTTCTGACTCTGGAGAAGAAGAGGCAGATATTGGAAAAGGTGGACGCCGGGTGGGCGACAGGACGTATCCTACATGAGTTCAACCTCCCTCGCTCCACCTTGTTTGATATCAAGAAGTCCTGAGACAAACTACAGCAGTACACGGCTGATTTCGCTTCAAAGACCAAACGAAACGTGGAGAGGAAGGTGATGTTTACTCCTAAGTATGCAGACATCAACCAGTCCCCGTTGATTTGGTATCGACAACAATGAGCTGCTGATGTGTTGGTACGTGGAACGGAGCTGAAAGCTGCTGCCGAGAAGTTCACAAGGCTACATGACACCCCAGACTTCAAGGCATCTGAAGGTCGGTTCTTCGCGTTCAAGTTACGACACAGACTTACCAACCGTAAGACCCATGGTGAAGCTCTGGACGCTAACGACGAAGGAGTAGAACAGTTTCGGCAGAAGGTGAAGGACTTGATTGATAGGGAGGGCCTCACTCTCAGTCAAGTTTACAATGCTGACAAAACTGGCATATTTCACCGTTCAATACCCACAAACACTCTCGCTGAGGAGACGGAGAAGCGTATACCTGGCCCCAAGCTCTCCAAGCAACAGGTGTCTGCTTTGTGCTGTGCCAGTGCTAGCGGCATGCACCGGCCCAAGCCCGTTATTGTAGGCCGTGCAAAGCAGCCTAGGTGCCTTCGTGGGTTAATGGATGTCCTTCCTGTCGTGTGGTATCATTCCCTGAAGGCTTGGTTCACAACCAAGATCTTCAAAAATTGGTTCCACCAACACTTTGTAAAGGAGGTCATTCGTTATCAGACGGAGACACTGAAAATCCGACGAGACCCTGTAAAGGCCCTCCTGATTCTAGACAATGCACCTGCGCATCTGTCAGACAAGGAGTTGGTGGCTGAGAATGGTCGCATCAGGTGTCTGTTTTTGCCACCTATTACAACTGCTCTCATCCAACCAATGGAGCAGGGAGTGATTGTGGCAACGAAGAGGCTATACCGACGGAAGTTTTTGGACGAGGTGATGGTTGTGTACGAGGACGAGGACGATCGCAGGGAAGGACGTGACATGCGAGGACAAAAAACTCGAAAACATTCGCCGATACAACCTCAAGTCTGCCATCTTCAACTGGGCCAATGCATGGAAGGAAGTCTCTGTCAAGACTTTAGAAAATGGTTGGTCTCGGCTGCTTCATGGAAGTGACGTGGTGCACGATTTTCTTGGTTTTGACGTGGATGACTTGCATGCAAGGCTTCGTGCGGGTGGAGACGATGTGGATGTTGACGAAGTGCGCGAGTGGTTGGATGACGGAGAGGGCGATCCTGGGTATCAGATCATGTCTGATACCGAGATCGCATCTACTGTTGCTGGTCCGAGTACCCAGCAGGAAGATTCTGACGAGGACAGCGACGATGATGCGGACTCCTCACGGCTTGTCACTACCCCAACCATCCCCAGGCAGAGCACAATCCGGGCGTATGTGGAGTTCGTCCTTGACTACCTAGAACACCCGGACTGCGACAGAGAGATGGGGTCCTTGGAATTGGCGAGTGAAGTGCGAGGTTTCAGGCAGCACATCATTAATCGTCAAAATCGTCGTCCTTTGCGTCAATCAACCATTGATAGTTTTTTCTGGCCAGTCAATCCTGCCGTCGTCAACCCTCGCTCCACACCATCATCTCACCAAGACAGCCCTTCTAGCTCCGAGCCACAGCCCAGCACATCAGGTACGGCTGAGTCACCACTGGATGTTAGTTTGCGTCTATCTTCGGAGTCCTCTGTAGTGGATAGTGTATCACCACGTCGCAGCAAGATGCCCCTACGCCGCCTCCGTCTGCTTATCTCGGACTCTGACAGCAACTAAATTCTCCAGGGATCGTCACTAGACCACACGGGAATTTACTGTTATGTACAGTGCAGTGAAGTGATGTGATCCCAGTTATTAAAAACAAACGTTGTGGAAAGTGTTGGTGAGAGGTGGTTTGGACATGTGGAGAGGATGGGGGATGATAATTGGGTACAGAGGGTGAGAGGTGTTAATATTGGGGGAAGGGTTGGGAGGGGTAGACCGAGAAAGACATGGGACGAGGTCATTAAGTGTGACTTAAGGGTTAAGGGACTGAACAAGGAGGCTACCAGGGATCGAGCAGTGTGGAGAGCCGCCATTAGGTGACCAAGGCCGACGCATGCAAGCATGTTGGAGCCTTCAAAAATGAAACGAAACGAAAGGTTTGTCAGGTGCAAGGTCTTCCTGTCAGAGCCGGAGATGATAGAGTGGGTTTTTACATCAGGAGGGCAGCTTCTTGTTCGTAAGTACCCTAACTTCATCAAAATTCCTTGTTTTGTTCTTTCCATATCATTAATCTCATGAATAAACTGTGTGAAAGATGATTTCCATAAAGATTTTCATGCCTAACCTGTTTTCATCATGCTGTAAATGTGTTAAAAATTTACCAAAAATGTTAATCATAATTTCCTGCTTGCAATTTAATTTTTACATGCATGGTTCTTAAGTGCACCAGCTATGAAAAAGTTCAAAGGCAGTGAATTTCATGTTCGGTCATAACCTGACCTAACCTAACCTATCCTAACCTAACCTATGCTTACCATAAAGAATTTCATGCCTATCCTGTTTTCATCATGCTGTAAATGTGTTTAAAAATTACCCTAAATGTTAATCATAATTTTCTGCTTGCAATTTAATTTTTTCATGCATGGTTTTTAAGTACACCAGCTATGAAAAAGGTGAAAGGCAGTGAATTTCATGTTCGGTCATAACCTATGCTTACCATAAAGAATTTCATGCCTAACCTGTTTTCATCATGCTGTAAATGTGTTTAAAAGTTACCAAAAATGTTAATCATAATTTCCTGCTTGCAATTTAATTTTTTCATGCATGGTTTTTAAGTGCACCAGCTATGAAAAAGGTGAAAGGCAGTGAATTTCATGTTCGGTCATAACCTAACCTAACCTAACTTAACCTATCCTAACCTAACCTATGCTTACCATAAAGAATTTCATGCCTAACCTGTTTTCATCATGCTGTAAATGTGTTAAAAAATTACCAAAAATGTTAATCATAATTTCCTGCTTGCAATTTAATTTTTTCATGCATGGTTTTTAAGTACACCAGCTATGAAAAAGGTGAAAGGCAGTGAATTCATGTTCGGTCATAACCTAACCTAACCTAACCTAACCTAACCTAACCTAACCTAACCTAACCTAACCTAACCTAACCATTTTTCTGGTAGCAGTTTACATCATTTACTGTATTTGATGCTTTGTATCCAATAATTTAGTGCATAAAATGTGAGAAATGATGATTTCCATGTCAGATACTTACTTATACTATGCTGGCAAGCTCTGAGCACCTATGCCTCACTCACCTCTAAATCATCATTTTTTTGGTTAAAATTCAATTAATTCATGCTTTTTGTGCATTATTTGTGTGAAAAGGGACCTAAATAAGTGCTATACATGTCCAGTAGGGAGGTAGGAAGGTAGTTTTTTGATTTAGGTTAGGTTAGGTTAGGGTCATGAATGACCAGTGCTGGAGCTTCAGGGCCCAATATCCGGACAAAACCAATATTCGGACATGCTTTTGGCTTTATTACATCGGATATTGGAGGGATTACTGTAATTAAAAGCCACTCTCATGTTGGTCAGTAATCTATAAGTTCCCCCAATGATTTCTGGTGACAAGTCATCCCGAATAATCACTCCCAAGTCTTTCTCATCCTTTCTTTTACTAATTATTTCATTGCCCATTTTGTATGTCCAGTGTGGTCTTCTTTCACTTATTCCCATTTCTAATACATGACATTTCTTAGCATTAAAGTCCATTTTCCAAGTCTGGCTCCAGCTGTGTAGTTTGTCCAAGTCCTCTTGCAGTTCTTTACAACTATCAGTACATTTAATATGTTTCATAATTTTAGCATCATCTGCAAACATACTCATGTAACTATTCAAACCCTCTGGCAAATTATTTACATATATCAGAAACATTATTGGGGCCAGGACAGAGCCCTGGGGTACTCCACTAGTCACATTTCTCCATTGTGAAACCTTGTCTCTTATTACTGTTCTCATCTGCCTTCCTATCAATTAATCTCCCATCCACTATAATAGTTTCCCATGCACCCCTCCAAAGGTCCTCAACTTCCACAATAGTCTCCTGTAGGGCACCCTGTCAAATGCTTTCTTACAATCCAGATAGACACAATCCGCCCATCCCTCTCTCTCATGTACAACATCTGTTACCCTACTGTAGAAGCTTAATAGGTTAGTAACACATGATCTTCCTTCCCTAAAACCAATCTGTCATGGTGTTATCACTTCATTTTCTTCTAAATACTTTATCCATCTTTTTCTAATAATTTTCTCACAGATTTTACGAACAATACTAGTAAGTGACACAGGTCTATAATTAAGTGTATCCTCCCTGTCTCCTCCCTTAAAGATTGGCACAATACTTGCTCTTTTCCAATCTTTAGGTAACTGTCCATTTTCAAGCGAGGTCTTGATGATGACATAAACTGGCCACGCTAACTGGTCGGCACATTCCTTCAGGATCCATCCAGCCACACCATCTGGTCCCATTGCTTTTCTCACATCCACATCCTTCATCAGCTGTAGCACCTCATTCATGTCAACTGTAATTTCGGCCATTCCCGTCAGCCTGGGTTCCATTTCAGGCTCCCTAAATTCGTCTTCCAGTACATAAACTGACTGCAGCTTGTTGTTCATTATTTCACACAAGTCTTCCTCTCTTTCGTATGTTTCTTCTCCATCCCTCAGTCGTATTATACTGTCCTTAACGTTCATTTTGCCATTTACAAACCTGTAAAATAGTTTCAGCTCTTTTTTACAGTTAGATACAATATCTTTTTCGTATTTCCTTTCCTCTTCTCTCCATACCTTTACATATTCATTTCTTACCTGCTTGTACTCCTCCCAAGCCTTTTCACTATACCTTCTTCTCACTTTATTCCATGCTTTTTTTTCTTGCCTCTTGTGCCAGCCTACATCTGTTGTTAAACCATTCTTTCTTACTTTCCATACCTGCAGAAAATTTTGGGACATACTTAGTAACTCCTCCCTTCTCCCGGTGACGACTCACAGAGCTGCCTGGAACCACTGCTGACTCACTTCTTCTTCATTTCTGTAACATTCGTGGTCTTTCCTCTAACTTTCGCTCCGTTGAACACCACTTCTCCTCCTCTAAACCTCACCTTTTCTTTCTCTCTGAGACTCAGCTGTCTGAGGCAACTGACAGCAAAACCTTTTCTGTATCCTCCTACTTTCTCTATTCTCATTTCAAAGCCAAAGGTGGCTGTTGCGTATATGTACGCAACGATCTATCTTGCTCTCGTGTTCCTGAACTTGATTCTTCTGAATTCTCTACTCTCTGGCTTCGGCTCTCCTGTCATTCTCTGACTAAATGTATCTGTGCTGTTTACTTATCTCCTAATTCTACTGACTATCAAAAAT
>JAGKTI010040709.1:0-10360 GCA_018397915.1 Birgus latro
GGGGGGGCTGGGTTTACGATGGAAGAGTTGAGAGGTAGGATGGGACTGGAGTGTATTGGTGTTGTGATGAGGAGATGTAGGCTGAGGTGGTTTGGACATGTGGAGAGGATGGGGGATGATAATTGGGTACAGAGGGTGAAAGGTGTTAATATTGGGGGAGGGGTTGGGAGGGGTAGACCGAGAAAGACATAGGACGAGGTCATTAAGTGTGACTCAAGGGTTAAGGGACTGAACAGGGAGGCTGCCAGGGATCGAGCAGCGTGGAGAGCCGCTATTAGGTGACCAAGGCCGATGCATGCAAGCATGTTGGAGCCTTCAAAAACGAAAACGATCCTCTGCCACTTCTAAAGCCACCCTGTTCATCACTAGGACTGCTGATATCTCTTGCTTTCTCTATAACAATTCTTCCATATACAGTACCTTCCCTACAACACTCGATAAACTTATGCCACAATAATTCTTGCACGCACTTTGCTCACCTTTATTTTTGTACAGGGGTACAATCACAGCCTTTCTCCATTCTGCTGGCATAGTTTCACTTATCCATGCCTTCTTACATATCTCTAACAAGCACTTCATTCCACTCTCTCCACTATACTTAACCCGCTGCATGCCAGCAGTCTTTGGACCCTCATAGCGCCGTGGTGCCGGCCATTTTTTTTGTTTTTTGCTAGATAGGTTAGAAATGATGAGAAAACATGGAGAACATCCAAAAAAGTACTCACAGAAGTCAATGATTTTGAGGTCGATTCTCCCAGAGTAGGAGGCTGAAAACTTCGGAGTCACACCCATAGACTTTATTGGTCGCTGCCAACACCCAGCGAGTTGAGGTAGGAGATCCTCATTTTCTTCACTGGTAACTATGCTATTTGAGCCAAGGACTCTCTTGTTGGGTATATGGATGATATAGGAAGGCTAGAGAGGTGG
The DNA here is from genome assembly GCA_018397915.1 of Birgus latro. Lineage (NCBI taxonomy): Eukaryota > Metazoa > Arthropoda > Malacostraca > Decapoda > Coenobitidae > Birgus > Birgus latro. Next base: position 928 of record JAGKTI010040709.1, read on the forward strand.
GAGAATATCCCAACCAATTTTTTGGGGCCTAATTTGAATTTTCAAATGTTGGCAAATACAGTATATCAAATTGCCGACATACATGTACGTCACTGGCACTGTCCACGCATATAGGGGCTGACGTACATGTACGTCACTGGCAAAGGGCGGGTTAATCATCTCTGCATACACCTCATCAACCCTAGCTGCTTGCCCATTTTTCAGCCACTTCACGGTGTTCTTCACCTGTGCAAGTGTCACATTTCCTGGCACTGCATTCCTTCTCCACACACACCCAAAACCAATCATGTTTACGGCACTCTATTCTCTCTATTCCCATTCATCAGGCTTTCAAAATATTCTTTCCATCTGGTCCTTATTTCATCCCCATGGATTAATAATCTACCACTTACATCCTTCACACTTTCACATTTCTTTCCACACTCACTGCTACATTTCCACATCTCTTTCCAGAATAATGTCCTATTTTCAGAGTAGTTTGCATTCATTTTTCTTCCTAGATCATCAGAGGAGGTGGACCAAGAGAAAGAGGAGCAGTCAGGGAGAAAGGCTGAAAGTCAAGAAGCTGAGGATCAAAGAAATGGCAGATATACAGGACCAAAGTAGGGGCGGAGTTGGAATCAGTGAATTGGATTAAATGGATCTGGACAGCCTGTGGAATGCAAATAGGGACTGCTTAGTTAGGAATGTTAAAGCTGTGTGTGGTGTGGCAAGAGTAACAACAAAGAAGAAAGGTAAAGTTGCTAGAGTGGTTACAAAACAGGGGCTCAATTGAAATAAGAACTGGTAAACCTAAATTTTCCCCTTTACGACAATTTAGGTCCACTATATACATACATACTCTTATGGTAAGTATCAGAAACATACATAGGCATGAAAGTTAATAGAAAATGATGAAATGGGCACAAAAAGGAAGAAATCTACCAGACAGAGACCTGAGATGGACTTGAGGTAAGGGGTTGAGAGTTAGTGGTCTCCACCACCTCGGATTAACTCATCTTTGAATCTCTCAGAGCCATCAGAAACCATGGATTCTGCACCACCATTTTCGGCAGAAACCAGCTCAGGCGTGCAAAAACAATGTTTTTCAGCCGAGAAATGCACGAAAACAGCAAGAATGCAGCTTTTCATCTAGCATTGATAACGAAAACTGTTATAATCAAGGGATCACTGTTTTAGACTTGGGTTAAGTACTACTGAAGAATACATTCACTACTGTCTACTCATCCAGGAACCCCTATGGGCCCAGGCCCTGGTATTTTAGTACCATCAACGACCTCCTCTCTTGGACCCTGATTGTCGGCACTCACCTTATGGTTGCGCAGCTGCTTTGGTGTCTTGAAACGCTTGCCACAGGTGTCACACAGGGATGGACGTTCGTCACTGTGGATCTTGTGGTGAACATTCATTAACTTGCTGTAGCTGAAAAAACAGAAAAAGAGTATACATATCATGTTAGGAGTACCCTGAGTTGGTATAGCCACATGGAGCAAATGGAGAAAGAGAGACTGAATACGAGTGTGAGTGAGGTAGAGAGGGAGCTAAAAGGATGAGCTGGAGAGCCAGCATGGAGAGTTATGTGAATGAGTGGTACAAGATGGAAAGGAGGCTGCCCAATGTCAAAGGACTGGGCAACATGGAGGCAGTTTATTCTGGTCACTCCATCTAGGATTAAGATATCTGGTTACGTTATGTCGTTTAGTTTAGTTTTGTTTATAAAGGCTCCAACATACTTGCATGCATTGGCCTTGGTCACCTACTGGCATCTCTCCATGTTGCTCGATCTCTGGCAGACTCCCAGTCCAGTCCCTTACCCCTGGGGTCATACTTAATGACCTTGTCCCATGTCTTTTTCAGTCTACCTCTTGCAACCCTATCCCTAAGGTTAACACTTCTCACTTTCTGCATCCAACTGTCAACCCCCATCCTCTCCACATGCCCAAACCATCTCAATCTACCTCTCCTCATCGGAAAACCAATACACTCTAGTCCCATCCTACCTCTTAACTCTTCTACCATAACCCTAGCCCCCCAGGCCTCACATTCAAGAACACACTGCACATCCACCTAATCCCTGTCATTTCAATATGTTTGAGCCAGAGAATATCCTCTTCCTTTACTGCCCAGGTCTCACTACCATACAGCATTACACTAAGAACACATGTCACATACAAAGATCCCTTAGCACGAAGGGAGAGCCCTCTCAATGGCAGGAGAGGCAACAACTCCCTGATCTTCTTCCAACCACTCCTCACTCTAGCCACAGAGCTAGCTCCAGCCCCACCTCCAGCACATAACATGTCTCCCAAGTAATAAAATTCTTCCACACACTAGAGAGGCTCACCAGCAAGGTCAATCACATCACACCTGACAATCTCCACATGCTCTCCTCAACACACCACACACATGAAATTAGCGTTACCTTGCAGTCTACCTCTAGTACCACTACATCTCTTATGCACCCACATATCACAGACACTGCATAAGATGGAATTACTTCCCATGCCCTTGTGGCAAACTGCACATGGCCACTCTCCCTCTTCTTTGGCAGTATCACCACCAACCCTTGATACCAACACCTTTGTTTTATCTGCATTTACACTTCAGCCCTTGTGCCCCATACCACCTCTCCACTTCCTAAATCTTTTCTCCGTTTCCCTTTCATTCTCTGCAGTCAACACCAAGTCATCGGCGTACAACATCTTCCACAGAAGTCCATTGCTGAAGTCACGTGAGAGGGCTTCAAGCACCACGATAAACAACAAGGGGCTCAAGACTGACACTTGATGCACATCAACATTCACAGAAAACTCATCACTCAAATCTCCATCCACTCTCACCTGAGTGCGAGCACCCACATAATAGCCATATCTGTTCTAATCAACCAACCTTTCCCAGTGCCCATTTCACTACTCCCTAGGCATTCCATCAAAGGCCCCCCCCCCAAAAAAAAGGCTCCCTTTTCAATCCTATATATTTTTCTTGAAGCTGTCAGAGAATGAATATGGCATCATTGATCCCTTTGCTTGGTATAAACCAAAACTGAATCTCATCAATATTCACTCTCCCCTATCATACCTTCTAGGACTCTCTCCATTACCTTCATTATCTGGTCCAGAAGATTTATGTCTCTATAATTTCCTCTTTCCAGATAATCATCCTTCCCCCTGTACGCATTTACAATCACACTCATCAACCAGTCATCTGGGACAACATACTCATATTTTTGAATTTATCAAATCAGTAACTAAACCCACTCCTACATCTATTACGCCTTCAGCAGTCAACCAAGACAGACCTGCAGCCTTTCCCAACTGCATCCTGCCTATAACCCTGCTCACAGATGCAGCATCAATCAAAGACCAAGGACCAAACACTGGATCCACTGACTTCAAACCTTTTCCATTCCAGTCAACTCCTCATTCAGCAACCAATTATACTGCTTTCTCCTGGCATCTTTAATATCCTCAGTGTCCACCACTACATTTCCTTCATTATTTTTCATACACTGCTCACCTATGATATTACTGTTTTCCCTCTTCATCTGATTTGCCACCATAAATACCACATTCTTCCTTTCAGCACTATATAGATTATACAGTAAAAGTCACTGGGACTCAGATTATGCCCTGTACACAGTACCTCCTTTCTAGCCCTAAACTTGGCAGCCAAGTTATCAGAAAAATAATAAAAACTGGCTCTCTGTATCTTAATATTTAGATATTATATGTTGCATTATACATAAAATACCTAAAATATGACCTCTGAATGATAGCACAGCTACATGAAACCTGGCTTTAATCATGAATATGGAAAAGCATGAATGGTACAGCACAAACCTATATGATTTGTAGTCACACTTGTCACATTTGTGCAATTCCATGTCAATGAGATGCTGCCGCCATAGATGCAGTGCCAAATCCCGCCAACTCTGGAACTTGGTGGCATAGCACTCTTGGCACTGCAGCATGGAGTTGACATGGCACTTCCGGTGGTAGGCGATATTGCTCTCACTCTTCAACCTCAGCCCACATCCGTTCACATCACAACGGATACCCAGTGAGTCATCCTGTGCAGCTCCCTTGCTGGTCTTTTTTTTATTTAGTGTAGGCGGTGTGGTCTTGGACACCACAGGTCTGGTGGGTCGTTTCTGTGGCTGTTTGACATTGCCGCTGTCAGTGGTGGTACCGCTGTCATTGGTGTCTTCATCCAGCACCTCCTGGTCACTCTCAGGGCTGGCTGTTTGACCTGCCTCATCGGGAACCTTTGATGTGAAATCTTCCTCTTCATCCCTATTGATCAGCCGCCCCTCAAACAGTCCAACATCTTTAGGCTCGCTTTTTATGAATATCCCAATTCTGCCTGATGAATCTTCCACTTCCTTTTTGATGAAGCACTTCTTTGGCTGGTCTGACTCAGGACTTGGACTGTCTTCTTGGTTAACTTTGTGCTTATTTGTTCCCTCTCTTGCTCTAGTGACCCGTCTGGTCTCAGGTGCAGCACTGGCCCCCTCCGTCTGGCTGTCACCCTTGGGAACCAAAACTTTGACTCTTTTAGATGTGGGTGTGGATGCTGGTTCATCCTCTGACTCATCTGTGTCTGACAAGTACTGACTATGGCGGTCCTTCATATGGCTCACCATCTCACTCTTGTCTTGGCTCAAGAAGGAACACAGGCGACACTTAAAACATGCCACTTGTTGAACAAGTAGCTCATTCTTCCTGAACATCTCTTTCCTTTTTTCACTTTGACCTTGAGAAGCTTTGGTTTGAGCCTGAGCATGAGATTTCTTAGAACTAGCACAAGCTCTATCCTGGGATACTGATGAAGAATGACCCAGCAAAGACTGTGAACTATCGGATGTGCTTGGTACACTGGTCTCTTTTGGCACATCAAGTAACAGCTTTGAAGTGTCTGAAAACTCAACCTGGACTGGATCACTTAACTTGGGAGATTCAATAATATCATCATTATCACACTTTGTGGTAGCTGCTTTGAGGGCACTAGTGAAGGTCAGGTCAGATGAAGTGCTAGATGCTGACTTCTTTGAAGTACCAGGTTTCTCAGGAGAATATGCAAAGGTACCTGCCCCAGTACTAAGTGACACTTCAGATTCAGACAGACTGCTCATATCTATGCACATGTTTGAGTTTTCAAGAAACTGGTCAAGGTCTGCTGTTGTTGCTAAATTGGAAAGAAGGGTAGGCAGGTGTGGCTGAGTAGAGGTACAGGTCTTGCTGCCTGAAACTCCACTCACCATGAAGTCTGCAGTGATATTAGGAAGGCTAAAGCTTGGGAGGGGAGGTGAAGGCAAGTCCTGCAAAGGTGCCGAGTCTCCAATGCCAGTGACTAGGGAAGCTTCTGCTGTTAGGCCACTTGTGTTGTTGTGAAGTTCCTCTCCAGATGCAGCTGAAAGTGTGGCACCAAGGCTGAGGTCACTCTCATCGCTGCGATGGAGCTCTGACAATAACACATCTGCAGTGTGAGACAGCCGGCTCTCAGACAGTCCTAAGAGAGGCATTCCTCCACCACCACTACCTCCAATCACATCACTACCTGGCCCTCTTGCTAGCAGGTCAGCCAAAGTCTGATGACCAGCTCTGGTGTCTGATGTAGAACTCTTGCCTCTCCCTAAAACCTCCTGGGTTGATGCTGAAGGTTTGGTAATGATGGTGGTGCCCAGTGAGGTTGGGGAGGAGCAGCCAGATGTCATCATCACTGAAGGAAACATAGGGTCTGTGGAAGTAATCAAACTTGATTTCATGCAGGAATTTCCCTGAAACTTGGTGAGGGAATCCAATAAAAGTCCACCTTTATTCATTCCATCTGGCAAAGTAAGTGTGCTGAAAGACTTTGGATTGCTAATGACTTGACTAGTTGATGAGGTGCAAGTTTTCTTGCTATTCTTTTCTACACATGAAACACCAACAGAGCTGCTAACCCCAGAAGTAGCACAGCTTGTTGTTGGGGTCATGTGACATACTTTCAAGGTGGTAGGTAAGACTTTCAGCACCTCTGTACTCAAACCTTCTAGCTGCTGTTCTGTCAGGTTCGTAGGAGGAAGTGATCCTGAGTACACCTGCTGCACTGAATCAATATCCCTCTGAGAAATTATCTGGCCATGAGAAACAGAATTAGGAAGCACCACAGTGGCATTGTTCACCTGAAAATTAGAAGGTAAGCCAAAAATTCCATCATTTGGCACAGAGGAAACTGCCTTTGTTACAGTTTCAGTCATTATGGAACCAGTTGTACGTAAAGTGGTGGCAATGGTGCTGGGGGTTGGCAGTGAGGTGCGTGTGAGCGAGACAGGAGTACGTGAAGATGTAGTAAACACCGGATCCAGTCCATCATCCCTCTCACCCAGCCGTGGAGGTGCTGGCCGTACAGTTGGAATTAGGTGAGCAATCTCAGCCGCTTTTGTCACCTGGGACGGAATGTGTGGCTTTGTGGTGTCCAGGAGTTTATTTAGCATGCGGTTGGAGGCAATCAGGGAAGAAGTAGTGGTGGCTGGAGTGGTTGTAGGGGGCTTCAATGACAGGGACTTTATTAAGCTCTCCTGGGAGAAACCCAAAGCACTGGTGAGTGGTGCTGACAGCTGCTGTGAGGTGGCACTGACTTGTGAGATGGGAAGCTGGACTGTAGTGGAGGCCTCTGAGACTGAGGATGCTTTGATAGGCAGAGGAGCTGATGTGTTTGCAGAAGTAGGTGCGTGTTCCTGCCGCCCACTAAAGCTCTCACTCAATGGCAATACTGACAGTCCTTCTAGTTCCACTGATGACTCCTGAGGTATCATGGTCTGACCTAAGTTGTTCCTTGAGGGCATTAGGACCCTCTCTACACCCAGGGCATCTAGTAGCTGGGACTGGGTAAGTGTTTGAGTGAGGGTTGAGCCAGTGTGTTGCAGTGATATAGCTGTGGTGAGCTGGTCAGCCAGTGGGAAAGTGTTTAAGGTGTGAAGCAACTGGGTCTGTGAGGTGGTGGGTGGGACTTCAGTGATGGTGGCTGAGGAAGGGTGGTGGGGGAGGTCCTGAAGGCCAGAGTGCTGGCGACTCACTGACACCGGCACTGTCACCACCTCCATGCTGCCTCCTGACACCTTTGAGCTATGCTGTGATGAACAGCTCTCAATCTGAAAAAGTTAATTTGATTTATAACAATAGCAACAACACAAATGTGTACAGCTTGACACAGATACAGAACACAGAGATGGATAGATAGATAGACAGATAGATAAACAGATATACAGATGCATAATGATCTAGTGATAAAGAGCTCAGACTGGAGATAGCTGAGCTTTATGAACAATAGCTCAAGGCTTTTAAGAGGATCGAGGTTATTCTACAATGCAAAACTGTGGCAGATACCAAGCTGGTCTCACCCTTCTATATTTTTGACTACAGTAAGTCAGTCTTAGTCCTCTTTGCCTCAAAAGTAATAATGTATAGGACTGGCCACACAGTATATGTATGTGTATATACAGGGTGTAATGCGACATATGACAAAAACTTACATCAATGATCTATCATGTAATTCTGAGTATATTTTGTTCTATAAACATATACTCTTTGTGACCCCAGATCAGTACCCAGCATTAGTCTGTTTGAGTGTAAAAATTTTGTGGGTTCCAGGTGTCATAGGGTAGGAGCTTTCCAGGGCGACGGGAGACGAGTATTATTAGCTTATTCTATACTGCACATGAAAATCCCATATCCTAACAGTACAAATGAATTTGAAGAAGAAACTTTACATAGTCTATTGATTCTTTAACATAAAGTTATGAATTTCTACAATTCTTTTGCACAAATCAACTGTAATTAAGGATTAAATTCAAATTTTATGGATTGCAAGGGAGTACGGAGGGAGGAGAGGCTGGTGTATTAGTGCCAGTTATGTAATGTTTGGTTTGTGGGCTATTGCTACCAGCATGATCATAACACCCACAGCTCATTTAATGAAACAACATTATTGTAAAGCGAGATTCTCTGGCTGTAGCACTGGCATTACCATCCCAGAATATGTAAAAACAGACGATATCTGCATATTCCTCGTTTCTGTACGTACATGGCATGCTGTTTCATGAACAAGTGAAGCTGAAACCAGTAAACAACTGAACGCGGAGAACAGTATTTGAAGTGTGTGCCTCGCCTGCAAATTTTCCCATTCAAATGACACTGTGGACGCAGGGTTGCCAAGTCCTTATCATCAATCTCGCTAGAGTAGCCCTGAAAACTTGCTAAAACGTAGCTAGATAGTAAACACTGCAAAATATCGCTAGAAAAGATGGTTAATCACTAGAATATCACCTAAAAATGGCAAAAATATCCAGAATGAAGCTAGATATCAAGTTGCCAGATGTTAAATCGTGACGCTAGGTAGAAGCAAAAAATAGGTCTAGCTGCAGTCGTTAAATTGGCAACCCTGCGTCACTATTGTCAAGTCACCTCCATAAAAGCAATGGTGCCACGTGTACGTGCAGCAGAAAAATTGTAATAAATAATATCATTATTCCTGACTTAACATGATGCTAGTCACGCATTACAATAATGTTTTTTCACTGAATGAGCTGTGGGTGTTATGATAATGCTGGTAGCAATAGCCTACAAACCAAACATTACATAACTGGCACCAATAAACCAGCCTCTCCTCCCTCCGTACTCCCTTGCAATCCATAATATTTGAATTTAATCCTTAATTACAGTTGATTTGTGCAAAAGAATTGCAGGAATGCATGACTTTATGTTAAAGAATCAACAGACTACGTAAAGTTTCTTCTTCAAATTCGTTTGTACTGTTAGGATATGGGATTTTCATGTGCAGTACAGAATAAGCTAATAATACTCGTCTCCCGTCGCCCTGCGAAGCTCCTACCCTATGACACCTGGAACCCACAAAATTTTTACACTCAAACAGACTAATGCTGGGTACTGAACTGGGGTCACAAAGAGTATATGTTTATAGAACAAAATATACTCAGAATTACATGATACATCACTGGTGTAAGTTTTTGTCATACGTCGCGTTACACCCTGTATATATACAGTATACAGTAGGCGCGGAAAGTGTTGACGCAATCTTAAAAAAGGAAAACATTCTTGTGGTTAGCAAGGAGAAACAAATAAATTAACACTCACCATTGAATTTAGTATTTACTGGCATTCCCCTTCACCTTTATCATCTTCTTAAGGCGTCTGGGGAGACTGATGGCGTAGTTTTGCAGAACAGACGGACTAAAACTGCTCCATAGCTGCAGCCTCAAGTTTAGGCAAAGATGATGTGTCCATACTACGCAGCTGCCGCTTCATGTGCGCCCATAAATTCTCAATGGGATTGATATCTGGGCTGTTTCCGGGCCAATCTCGAATAAAGGGAACCTCACAGTCTGTTAGCCACTGTTTCACTGACTTTGCAACATGTGCAGGGGCAGAATCTT
>JAGKTI010040710.1:0-10360 GCA_018397915.1 Birgus latro
TTGAATTATAACAGAAAACGTTGTAGGAAAATATACGTGGTGTGGAAAGGATGTACACCTGTAATATTATCATGTTCTTTGGAACGATGTACAGCCGTAGTCTTTTTCTGCAATCTTTTTCTACCTCATTGCAATTAAATAAACCACATTAGGACAAAAATCTATGCCAGGTTAAGGTGAAATGAGTATAGTACAGCTTTTCTCTCACTCCATCTGGCTTCATTTTCTCGTATTCACCTCTCTTAATCGGCCTAGAAGAAGTGATATACCCCTTTTACTCTAACTTAGCCTAACACTGCCATCTCTCTATCTGGGATACTGAGGTGTAACGGGAGAAAAATGCTAGAATGTGGTCCTAGTCATGAAGAAGTGTTATGGGAAGGAGGTAGAGCCACAGCAGTCTTCTGGTGCTGAGTTTAGTGAAATAGGATGTAAAATGACGAAAATCTGGGCCAAGTTAGGGCGAAAATTTAACAAATGATGATGGTGATGATTCTTATTACCATCATTATAGTTTAATATTATATTTCTATTATTACCAAGTTATTATTATTATTATTTCTATTTTATTACCAGCATTATTATATATATTTTTTAAATATTATTATTATTATAAGTTAGACTCTCGCAAATTTGAATACCTGTGATGTGAAAAGGGACGAAAGTGTACTGACGGAACCCGGCTACTCCTACGACTCAGCATGGAATTCGAGTAGCCATCGCTGTGAGGTAGGGACGGGTCTTCTTGGTTACTAGTCAGCTTTACCCTCGAATGACCACACGACCATACAACGAAACTAAATAGGAGAATAAATGCGCAATAGTCGTTTGGTGTGGTTTTTGAATGATATAGACTGAAAAAATAATAATAATGGAACTGTTTACTGAAGGATGTTAGGCTGATTAATACTCTGCTAAGGCCTGCTAGATCAGAGAGAGAGAGAGAGAGAGAGAGAGAGAGAGAGAGAGAGAGATAACAGAAGTGGGTTACGTTGCTGGTTCACTTTAAATTACTGACTTCAACTCTTGAAAATACTATTACGGATTATTTATAGTCCTCCAGTGTGATTTGAGAATAAGACTTAAGGGTGATTTGAGAACAGGACTTAAGGGGGGAAAGTGAGCGCAGGTTACAACACATAATGCCATTCCGCAGCGAGCGTCAAGGTTGAGAGACTTCTAGAACTTACGAGAATGTGATGGGCTCATTGCCACTCCGTAGCGAATGAATTTCCTTTCCGTTTGGATATGCAGGTGAGATGGAAGTTCGCTTACTATATCACTGCGTCTGCTTCACACTTGTATGTCCGCCAATTTCCTCCCTATCGCATTGTATCAGAGCATCATCATTAATGGAATGGTAAACATTCCAAGCCTAGGAGTAGTACCCAGCGGAGGAAAGTGAGAAAAAAGTGAAATATTAGACGAAATATTATCCCCTACCTCATGCTTCGTTATGGATACCGTGGTGACGAAGCAAAACGTCGTACTTTCATGCAACTACCCATGCATGCAATATTGAAGATTTTGTATCAGTAATGTGAGAGACACAGCCTTCAGTTTGTCAGATTTCGTTGCCCAGATTCTCTTCTTAAACTCGCATGTCTGATAGCTTTTCACGTTATCGTGAAGGTGAATACTGAACTTCCTTTCGTAAGAGCACATTGTTACTTCGCTTGGGCTGTGGTGTTGATGGTGTGGCAACGCCGCTTTAAAGCCCAAGCTTGGGAGTGAATGGCACATCGGCAGCGTGGCTTCCAGCTGACAGACCACCAATGGGAGGACGCATGTGCATGTGAGTGGCCAATGGGGGAGGTTAAGACCGTGACGTCATACCTGTAAACACGGAACAGCTGATGGGTCCACGCTGACTCGGGTAAACAAAGCGACGCTAAGCCCAGGCGAGGGAGGACGTACGCTGCTCTACTCACGCTTATTTCCCGTTTTCCCTTTATATTTTGTACCCGGAGCTGCAACTTTGCTCTTATTTAAAGGTAAGATGATCTGCAGTGTCTGTTTTGTGTTCGTGAAGGAGGGAAAGTTAAGGGAATATCACAGGATTTCTCAGAAAATACTTATATCGATCGCCCGAGGCAAGAGTGGATCAAGGTTCGCGGACCCTCGCTAACCTGCGTAGCAAGTGAATTTTCTTCGATCATGAGCAAGTTGGGTGTCTCTTGGTTTTCTGAAATCACTGGCGCTGTTTATGGATGTTGTATTGGAACTTACACATAAATCGAGGGTCGTAATATCCAAATGCTGGTTCTTCCATTGTATTGCGTCATTCTTTTCATTGTGTCCGGGAGTATAAACTTTATGGTTTGTTGCTTCCATCAGAACCATGACGAAGTAAAAAAAAAAAAAAGACAATGTTAGCCTCATTAACGTTTATTTTTGCCACATAAACCAAACTGTTAGAGGAAGTGGTGAGTTGGCAGTTTTCTTTACATATAACTAGGAATTTTGTGTTACTTTGAATTCCCAGTAGACGTGGATTGGGCTAATATGCCACAAAGACAGGTAGGGATATCAGTATTGGGATGTAAAGAGACATTAGATACTAGTGAGTTTTCTAATCGTGTGTGTTCATAATGTTTGGCAGCTGATGGAAGATCCTGTTGAGGGCATGTGTTGAAGAAAAAGGAACAAAAGGTTATTGTGTCAGTTCCTTTTCCCATGCAATGATGTAAATTTTCTCAGAGCACATGCATATATATATATATATATATAAACAGGCCAAGTATTATGTAAGTTTTAGTTAGTGTTTCACAGTACTGTCATCAGTAATTCTTAATTAACTGCACTTAGTTACTATGAATTGAATTTTTAGCCACACTCCATTATGTATTATAATTATTATTATTATTATTATTATTATTATTATTATTATTATTATTATTATGAGAGTGGGGGTGTGAGATGGGAGCAGGGCAGCGAAATGGCAGAGGACAAAGCGACATGGAAGCGATTTGTTTGTGGCCACCCCTTACAGGATTAGGGCATCTGGCAGTAGATAGATAGATAGATTATTATTATTATTATTATTATTATTAATTATTACCATCATTGTTATCAGACGTACTAGATGAGTTTGCTGAGGTTAAGGACCCCTAGTAGTGGAGGAGTCAGTGGATGCTGTTACTCCAGTTTGTAGGTAGCAAGGATAGAATATAGAATACATCATTTAAAAGAATTGGTTCAATGCACTTGCTAATAAATCCTGCCATATGTAAGTATTATGGTTTGTAGAACACTAAATGATTCTTAAATGGAAGTGTTCAGTAGAACTGAGTAGAGAGGAAAATAAAGCAGAATGAAGACTCCAGGACTGGGATAATCAAACACACATAATATGATCAGTTCCCTGTCATAAATCAGGTTCTGATTTGCAGGAAGGAATAAGAGGCTGTTGAGTCCTCCTCTGTTGCATGTTCTAACGTTACTATACCGTAACTGTTCTCTGCAGGAAGATCAGTTAAAGGAGTGAAAATTCTTCCCTTGTCTGTGTGGTTAAAAAATATCAAGGTTATGACAAGGAATCCGTCATTAATATATTTGAGAATTCCACCCCAAAGTAATTGAAAAACAAGTATTACTCAGGTTCTTAAATAGAGCACATAGTCTGTTGGTTCAGTGTCTTAATCCAAGCAAGTTTAATTGGTATTAAGTTGAGCACTTTATTACCAGAACTATATTGCATGTTGTAATCTTGGATGGCTGGTGATCTTTTGGGTGAAGGCACTCTGGCTGATTTGACTGAACACTCACCCTATGTTTGGTCAAAGTACTGTAGCCTAGCCTTGGACGGCTACACTCCTGATGGGGTACGTAAGGTGTAGTGCTGTGTTTATTTGATTTTGCATCTACTGTATTATGTTTAGCCAGTGTAGTGTTGTACAGTGTTATTAACCAGAAATGTATTATCTTACCCAGGTTGTAGAGTACCTGACACACTCAGCATGGGGAGCACAGAGGAAATCACAAAGCTTCGCTCTGTCAAGAAAAAACTGGAATTTGATTCTGACGAATCGGATTCCAAGTCTGACTCCAAGAATGGATCTGAATCCACCAGTCCAGATCCTTTAGAACATGGGATAGATGATGACCTCAAACCCATGCCAGAAACAGACAGTAAAGCCAGTGGAAGTGACGTTGACAGTGAGAGTGAGGCAAATTCAGCTGATAAGTCCAGAGAAGAGACTAGTAAAGGTGGTATAGACGTGCAGGGAGCCAGGAGTCGGGTGGACAGTGAGAGTTCATCAGAGAGCGGCAAGAGCCCCAGCTCTGAGTGTATTAAGAGGTGAGTTTTGTATGCAGAAGGGTTTACTGTAGCATTCAGTCATCATCATCCTTACCACTTTTCCCACCCTTGGATAGGATGAGATAGTGTTCAGAAAAAAAGAGGAAAAAAACAAGAAACTGAGGTATCCAGTTGAATGAGCCAAACACTCACTCACTATCAAGTGCTCGGAATCCTGACTCCACCTCATAGGCATAAACGTCTACATTTTCATGGTTGACAGAATTTTGCATAAGTTAGGCATATGTGAAACTAATCCATAAAGAAAAATACCAGAAAATAAGTGCAAATGGATAAGCATGTGAGATGGAGCCAGGATTCCATGATCTTGAATGATTTGTGAATTTCTGTATGATCCATTTCACAGCATATGCTGTTAATAGTTCTCCTGCTTTCATATCTTTTCATCATGATGATGAAAAGTTATTTGGCAGTTATCTCTTGTCTTGTACAGTTATAAGGTTGTTAAGTTAAATTGTGTTCTAGAATGTATGATATTGACATTTTACAGTTAGAAATTACAGTAATGGATGGAATATCTCAAATTTGTTGTATGCTGATGATGCAGTGCTACTTGCAAATACCATATGAGAACGTGTCAGACTAGCGCAGAGTTTTGTAGATGACTGTTAGCATTGTGCCTTGAGAGTTAGTATAGAAAAAGTGATGGTTATTGAGAGAGAAGGTGACTCCCAGAGTGATGTTACAGTGAATAGAGAGAGACTGGAATTAGTGAGAGTTTCAAATACCTGGGTACAGGATAGAAAAGAGAGGAAAGTGTGCAAAAGAGGTGGAAAGTAGAGTGACACAAGGAAGGAAAGTAGCTGGTGCTATGAAGGCCTTAATTAAGAAACAGGCTTGAGTGTTGCAGCTGTGCGAAGCTTACTTGAAGAAGCGTTAGTGCCAACTTTAACATATGGATGTGAGACTATGGTGTGGCATGAAAATGAAAAGTCAAGAAAAAGAGCAGTGGAGATCACACTGCCAAGGAATGTATGTGGAGTACAACGTGGATAGGATACAGAAGATTGTCATTTGTGACAGATGTGAGGTGAGGAAGTTTGTGGACACCAGAATCGAAGAGAGTTTACTGAAATGGTATGGTTACGTGGAGAGCATGAATGACAATAGAGTGGTGAAAAAGGTATATCTGAAGGAGGGAGGAGGTGAGGTAAACCAAGAAGTTGGAAGGATATGGTGGATGAGTGTGTGGGGAAGAGAGGTATGGAACTTGGTGAGGCTAAGGAACTGACAACAGAAGCTGGCGTAATGAATTTTGTGAGAAGTGCATGACCAGGGATTTGGCACCTGTTCTTAATGTGACAGAGTTCGGATTGGTGGCACCCCTTCTTAACGTGACAGAGCTCGGACTGGTGGCACCCCTTCTTAACATTACAGAGTTCGGATTGGCTCTATCATATAGGTAATAGTGGAGCTACAGAACGTGGTGAAATTTTTTTGGTCCATCTGATGGAGCCAGGATTTTGAGGGCTTGATTGATCAGTGAATAGAAGCATGGCCCATTGATTTGGGCAAACTTTAGTTCTCTGGACATTGTTACTCCTTACCCTGCCCTAAGGTGGGAAAGGAGGTATGAATGATGATAATGATGGTACAGGGTCTGTTCTGAATAGCTTTGGGAATTTAATAACACCTTTCCTTTGCATATTACTGTATTTGCTCATTACACCTCGGTTGTTTCAGATGCAGATTGTGTTGATGTTAAAATGATACAAATAACCTGGAAGAGAATGCTAAGGTATAATACACAGACTCATGATGGGATAGATGTTATGAAATATCCAACTATATAAATGATGTACAAGAGAATGTTAAAATGAATTTGAAAAATTGCAGTGGAAAAGGTGCAATGAAATCTCCTGTGCAGGTCATAACTCCTTTAGCTGTTGGAGTGGTGATGGTGATGATGGTCTAATTAATATGTTACCAGGCATCCTGTCCTCTGCCAAGGCCAACCACTGACTGTTAACTGACCTTCACTAGTCATTGCCTGCACACAGCTCTCATGTGCTCCTTTTTCCTTTTTTCAAATTGGAGTAAACATGGAGAGTGATGTGATGAAGAGGCTCAAATTGTGCAGTTTATAGTAATTTGTGACATAGGCATACTGAGTAGTTTTCTTTATTTTGCACTGGATTCTGCTGTACTATACTGTTGTATTGTGACTGAGGGAATTGTGTTATACTGAAGTTATTGCATACCTCCAGCCGTAGCTTCCTTCAGGTATTAGGCATGCTTGGAGTTTACTCTCATGTCATCATTTAAAACAGCACTGTTCTTTCCCTTGTTGACTACTTGTACTGGTATTATGATTTGTTTTGTTTTGTTTTTGAAGGCTTCAACATGCTTGCATGCATTGGCCTTGGTCACCTAATGGTGGCTGTCCATGCTGCTCGATCTGTGGCAGCCTCCCTGTTCAGCCCCTTAACCCTGACGTCACACTTAATCCCCTCGTCCCACATCTTTCTCAGACTACCCCTCGCAGCCCCACCCCGAATATTAACACGTCTCACCTTCTGCACCCAATTATCATCCCCTATCCTCTCGACATGCCCAAACCATCTCAATCTACCTCTCCCCATCACAACACCAATACACTCCAGTCCCATCCTATCTCTCAACTCTTCGATCATAATCCCAGCCCCCCCAGGCCTTGCACACAGGGACGCACTGCACATCCGCCTAATCATTGTCATTTCTGTACGTTTGAGCCTGCGAATATCCTTTTCCTTTACTGCCTGGAAAAAGTGTTGATTATCTGTAGGGTGGAAGCTGAGCCATGCACCATTCTATAGTTAATAATAGTTACGGGAAGTTGTTGGAGAAGGCATTAGCATTGTGTAACAAGACTATAATGGTGTTAGATTTTCAGCTTGAATAGTGACTGTATTTGTGAGTTTCCAGCCTAAGAGCGATAACTGTAATATCTGTACAGGTAGTAGTTGCATCTGTCATCACTCATAGGCTAATGATATATTGCATCTTCAATATAAGTGCTTCCAGGAATGTAGGGTAGGCTGGTCTGTCTGGCTTAAAGGGTGTTGACAACAGTAGCTTGGCCTCAGAGTATGGGGTATTACAGACTTGCATCAACAAGCTTTATATGTTATTGAGAGAGAATGACATGCCAAGTCAGCTGTTGTCATTTGGAACTGTATTTCCATATTAAAACAGTTCTGCACTTAAGTTCACTCAACAGTACAGTATATCTGTAACTCTCCTTACCCTACAGACAACGAACAGTGAGTGGATCATCTCCTGTCCACAACTTCATCTTCCCTGGTGTGGCTGCATCCCCTCCAAAATTTATGTCTTTGGAGGAGGTGATGAAGGCAGCAAAGGGAGTCAGCAACATGGTCTTGGCACACGAGATTGCTGTTGATCGTAACTTCAAGCTGGAAAAGTTTGACCCTCCTGATAATAGCGTTGAAAAGCAGGTATGGATGATTTGTCGTTTTCTTTATCAAGAAATTCTATCAGTTCATATCTTTCTGCATATCTATCTATCTGTCTGTCTATATATATGTGTCTGTCCATCTAACGGATCTTGAATTTGACTCTCTGTTAACTTGTTTTTGTTTTTTCTTGGAGGGAACAGTCTTGCAGGCTTCTGGCTTTTGGTTCCTTCATGCTTGCTTAAAAAGAAAACTATCTATGTACAGTATATATCTTAACAGTCTACCCGTTTGTCTGTAGTTACAATAGACACCTTAATTCCAGAGGGGGTGGTGGGGGGAAAAAAAATCATCCTCTCCATTGTTATCATGTTGCCGTCCCTTTAGCTCACACCACTTTGACACACCATTGCACATCATTTTAGTCTCTCCACTCTCTCCCTCTTCACCTCACTCACTCACTCAAGAAGTTAACTTTCTGTTATCAGCCTGAGTATTCGTAGCTAATGTGTTTGTTGTTTTGTTGGTGGGATAAGGTCATCCTTATGCATTGTGTGCAGCATCACTACATTACTGATTCGTTTTTAATCTAAACCTGACATGAGATAACAGAGATTGTAAGAAATGAAAAGTAACAGAAAAGGAGTCATAATTCCTTTCCTCTAGGCAAAAATAACAACACATTGCAATTTTATAATTTGATTCCTTACAAACATTAAATAATTTTATAGCACAAACTCTGAAATCCAGAATTTTTGGTACCAAAGGTTTCATGGATTTTTTTTTTTTTTGGGGGGGGGGTAGAGGGGGGAGTAAGATCAGAATGATAACTAAAAGAAAATCATGTAAAAAGTACCACAAATACTGTGACCAGTAAATGCAGTGAAGTACAGTAGCTAGTATCTTGTTATTAGTAGTATTGCATATCATCTAGTGTTATACTGTACTTGGCCATAAATAAGCTTGTCTTCAAATATATGATGTCTGTGTGAGGACAGATGGTATCAGCACCCTCCCGATGCTTTAAAATATTATTCAAAGTGGAGGCTTTGGGAAATTGGATGTAGTAACATATCCTGGGGCCATATTATTGTGTAAAAAAAAAAAAAAATCTTGAATGTATGTGGGGTAAATTCACCATTTTAAATGCAACTGCTCTGATATGCATAGATTTGGATGTATAAGAAAAAAAAAAATAGAATTGAACCTGGTGTAAAAATGAGCAGCTATCACTATGTTATGTTTCCATGGATATGCAAGAAATAATTCCTAGTAGTTTTCTGGGGAGGGAGTTTTCTTGTAAGGGTGTGCTGAAATGTGTGCGTGTCGGAACACGTGCCTCCAAAATGATGAGTTTACCGTGCATCAGATTTGTGCAGTTTGACGACATAAGGTCATCTAAATATTAAGTGGAAGTGCTGTTTTATTTGTAGTGTTTTGTACAGTACTTTCCATATATTGTTATGCAGTGTCTTTGTGCTGTCTTTATACTGTCAGTCTATTACCAGACACCTCAATCCTGCAAGGGACGGCCACAAAACATATGCCCAAGGCTACAATCTCCCAGAAGTCGCCTTTGCTCGCCTCATAACTCAATTAAAGTTGGTCACCTCTTCCTGGCTCACACAGTTGCATGCATTCTAAGATCCCTTCCATGATAATTATTAATGAACAGTACATAAATTCTGCAATAATGTAATCATTAGTTATTATAACACTTTCTAGACATGATGTACTAAGAAAACTATTGCAGAACAGTTACTAAAATACTGTACATTAAACGACAAGTGGCGCGATAGCATTCGTCACATAATTTTACAAGTCTCACTGCATGTTTATTTTGAAATTCCTATCACGTAGTTTTCAAACAGATTACTGCTTCATCTGGCAAATGCTGAAGTGAATGTACCAAGTGTTTCCTATGAAAAGTATATCCTTCATAACTGGGAACATGGGAAAGTGAATCCGCTTGCCAAAATTGTGGGGGTCGAATAAGCCTAATTTGTGATGCATGAGGTTGGTGCAGACGATCTTAAATTGATCTGTAGTAACATTATGCATTTAGACAGCTTTATATTACTTTTGTTTATATGTATCTGAATGTAAATTTTTCACATATTGAAATAGTAAGGAAAGAGTATGAGTCAGAGTGATTACTTTGTGTTTGAGCTAAGAAAAATATTTGTCCCGGAAATGACACATTATGCTAATTTTTCCTCGCCAGCTAAGTAGCAGATAATACTGAAAATCTCTCAGTCATAGGACGAATGCCTCATGGCATACGGTCTTCACTTGAGGTCTACTAACATCTTGCAATCAAATTACTTTGTACTAGGTTCATATATATACTGTAGATATACAGATATGAGTTTTTCATTTCATTCAAATAATGAGAGCGTTAACATCGATGGATTGAGCTAAGAACAAGGTTGGTCCCAGAAATGAGACGGTATGCTAACGTACTTTGGTGATTTCTTTTTACTTATCATAATGGAGACATTGTAGGCGAGCAGTGTGTGAAGAATGATGAAGGAAGGGTAGTGGTGAACAGTGAGGATATTAAAGATGCATGGAGAGAGCATTATAGCCAGTTGTTGAATGAGGAGTTTGATTGGGATAGGGAAGGTTTGGAGCCAGCTGATCC
>JAGKTI010040711.1:0-10360 GCA_018397915.1 Birgus latro
CCTCCTGAAGCTGCTCATATAATTCTTTCTGTTCTTCGTTCTGTGCATGCATTTGTTCTTTGAGTTCCTGAGCTCTTTTTATATTCTTCACTTTTAACTCTGGACCCATAATAATATTGTTCTTGGAGTTCTTTATGTTCTTGGAGTTCTTTATGTCCTTCATTCTGTACCTGTAATTGTTCTTTGAGTTCTTTCTGTCCTTCATTCTGTGCCTGTAATTGTTCTTGTAGTTGGACATGTTATGCTTGTAACTGGACACTTTGTGCTTGCAATAGCTTCATGATTTCAGCCAGCAATGCCTCCTCTTACCTTGCTTGGCCTCGTGTCTGTACACCTTCTGCCTCCATGTCGAAGGTTGGACTCACTGCAGCACTTAAGTTATCCACACTCTTGACACCAGTGTTTCGTCCCCACCCCACACTACCACAGGCTCCAACAGCAGTAGTCCAGTACAGGAAAGACGTTGCCCAGTGAGTTGTTCTTCCTAGGGGCAATCTTTCAGTGTACAGTACACAACATCGGCTCAGAGTCATAAATAAACACTGGCTTCTTAAATTCACTGTCTTTATTTTCCAAATAATTACACTTTTTTTTTTTTATGCAAGGAAGAAGGAACCAAAGGCCACAGGCCTGTATACTGTTCCTTCCAGGAAAAAGCAAAAACAACACAAAAGAGAGCCAAATTCAAGATCCGTTCATTTCGAGATGCATGGACACACTGCGTTTGAAAGACTGGAGATCATAGGAAGTAGGAAATACAGACAGAGGAAGACAGTTGCAGAGGTGACCAGTTGCATAAATGAAGGACTGGGAGAACGGTTAACTCTTGCATTAGAGAGATGGACAGAAAAGGGATGAGGGTTTGTTGCTAGACGGGTACTACGTGCCCGTCGTAGAGGTGGAGGGATGCAAGCAGACAGTTCAGAGGAACAGTGACCGTTGAAGTAGCGATAGAAGAGAGATAAAGATGCAACAGTGTGGGGAAGAGACAAAGGTTGAAGGGAATCAGTAACAGGAGGAGAGTTAATGAGACGAAAAGCCTTTGACTCCACCCTATTGAGAAGAGCTGCATGTGGGGAGCCTCCCCACACATGAGAGTTGTACTCCATACACGGGCGAATAAAACCCGTGTACAAGGTCAACAACTGTGCAGGGGTAAAGAAAGTTCGGAATCGGCTTAGCACACCTAATCTCTTGGAAGCAGATTTCACAAGAGATGTAATATGTTCTTTCCAAGACAAATCCCGAAAGAATGAAACCCCAGGCATGTTCAAGGATGATGCAGGACATAACTGTTCATTATCAAACATTAGTGGGTAATCCTGAGGAAGATTTTGTCGGGTTGATAAGTGTAAGAACTGAGTTTTTGATGCATTAAAAATAACAAGATTATTTTTACCCCAATCAGAGATACGAGCCAAGTCAGACATTAGGTGTGCCATAGCCTCATCCCTTTTTTGTTGAAGTAACTGCTGAGATGGACGTTGCGGAAATCGAATGGAAAGGTGAAGGGTGGAATAATCAGCATATGAGTGGACAGGGTTAGATGTACAGCTTAGAAGATCACTGATGAATAAAAGGAAGAGAGTTTGTGATAGGACTGAGCCCTGAGGAACACAACTGTTGATAGATCTAGGAGAAGAGCAATGGCCGTCTACAACAGTGGCTATAGAACGACCAGAAAGGAAGCTATAAATTAAGGCACAGATAGAAGGATAGAAACTATAAGAGGGGAGTTTGGAAATTAAAGATTTATGCCAGACTCGATCGAAAGCCTTTGAGATGTCAAGTGNACAGAAGGATAAAAACTGTAAGAGGGCAGTTTGGAAATTAAAGACTTATGCCAGACTCGATCGAAAGCCTTTGAGATGTCAAGTGCAGTGGCAAAGCTTTCGCCAAAGTCCTGAAAGGAGGATGACCAGGAGTCTGAAAGGTAGGTGAGACGATCGCCATTGGAGCGACCCTGATGGAACCCAGACTGATGATCAGAAAGAAGTTTGTGATGGGGAAGATGCTTTTAAAGTTTTCTGTTAAGAATTCACTCAAAAACTTTTGAGACACAGGATGTTAAAGCAATTGGACGATACTTAGAATGTTGGGAATGGCCACCCATCTTTGGGACTGGCTGAGTGAGAGCAAATTTCCAGCAGGAAGGAAAGGTACAAGTTGAAAGAGAAAGGCGAAAGAGTTTACTTAGGCAGGGTGTAAGCACAGAAGCACAGTTCTTGAGTACAACAGGAGGGGCTCCATCAGGCCTATATGCCTTATTAGTATTTAAGCCAGTGATGGCAGAAAATACATCTGCTGAAGAAATTTTAATGTCAGCCATGAGGAAGTCAGAAGGGGGAAGCGACTGAGGAAAAGCACCGGAATCGTCTAAGGTGGAATTGGAGGAGAAAGTCTGGGCGAAGAGATCTGCTTTATCAGTAGAAAAAATAGCTACAGAGCCATCAGTGTTGAAAAGTGGAGGGAAGGATGATGAGGTAAAGTTATTAGAAAGGATTTTGGCAAGGTGACTGAAGGAGCGGGAAGAATTCGAGTTGGAAAGTTGAGATTGTTTAGTACGGTGAAATTATCTTTAGCAGAGCGAATTATAGACTTAGCACGATTTCGGGCAGAAACATAAACAAGATGTGATTCAGGGGTGGGCTGGCTCTGGTACGATTTATAGGCCCTCTCCTTGTTGCAGACAGCATTAGAACAAGCGTTATTAAACCAAGGTTTTCTTGCATTCGTCAAAGGGTATGAGAAAGGAATGTATGCTTCCATGCCTGAAGGAATAACTTCCGCAATGTGCAAAGCACACATAGATGGCTCCCTGCCATGGAAGCAATAATCATTCCAGTGAAAAATCAAAGAAGTACTGCCTGAGGGCCCCCCAATCCGCATGCTCCAAAGAGCCACAGATGAAGTTTTTTGGGGTATCCACAGGCCACAAGGGAGCAATAGGACAGGTCAAGGTAATAAGGTTGTGATCAGAGGAGCCCAATGGAGAGGAAAGTTTAACAGCATAAGCAGAAGGATTAGTTGCAAGGAAGAGGTCAAGTATGTTGGAGCTGTATCCAAGGCCGTCGGAGATACAGGTAGGGTGATAGACAAGCTGCTCTAGCTCATTATGGATAGAAAAGATATAGGCTTGTTCACCAGGTGGATCAGTGAAAGGAGAGGAGATCCAAAGGTATTGGTGAACATTAAAATCTCCTAGAATGGAGATTTTCGAGAAAGGTGAAATGGATAGAATGTGTTCCATCGTAGAAGTAAGATAGTCGAAGAATTTTTCATAGTAGAAATAGGAGATAAGTAAACAGCACAGATATACTCGTATTTAGTCAGAGAATGACAGGAAGGCCGAAGCCAGAGGGTAGAGAATTCAGAAGAATCAAGTACAAGAACACAAGAGCAAGATGAGTCATTGAGTACATATACACAACAGCCACCTTGGCATTGAAATGAATATAAGGAAAGTAGGAGGAAACAGAAAAGGGTCTGCTGTCAGTTGCCTCAGACAGCTGAGTCTCTGTTAGGAAAAGGAGGTGAGGTTTAAAGGAGAGGTGGGGAGGAGGAGAGGTGGTGTTTAACAGAAAGAAAGTTAGAGGAAAGGCCACGAATGTTAAAGAAATGAAGAAGAAGCGAGTCAGACAGTGGTTCCAGGCATTTCTCTGAGTTGTTACAAAGAGAGGGGCATATGGGGGCATTTATGTCCCCCTCCCCTGGGTGGGGGTGGTGCTTCTTGTTTTGTTGAGGGTGGTGGTGCTATTTTTGTCCTATATTCAGCTAAATATGAATGCATTAGAATGCATTTGAAAGTTGTCATTTTCATGAGACCCAACATTGCCATTTCAGGGGATAGGGATGTTTACAGGAAGGCAGCGGAACTGTACAGTTATATTATTGCTACAGCATTAAGGCTTCCTTCTCAATTACCTCTCTTGATAATAGGTTTGTTAACCCCCTCCATGCTCATTGCCTCATATGAGGCGATATGCACACCACCCATGGCCACGCTGAACACCTCATGTTGATTTGATTAATTTATTACGCCCGAAGGCGACAAACCTATTACAGTCCCATGTGGGCATATGTGAGGTGAGTACAAGGGAACTCGTGCTACGCAGGACACGCTGTTTAGCTAAAACAAATTAACACCCACCAAAGTGTGGATGACGCATGAGAATAAAATCTAGATTATCATAATCCAATAAATGTTTACAAGTGTCCACTAATGTGAGTCCGTGTGGTATTAAATCAGAGACAAGTGGACATTGCAGGCAATAGTGGTCAAGGGTGTTGGCATTGGGTGCGTCACACAGCTTACAGGAGGAGAAACGAGGTGCGTTGTCCACCCCAGCCACTTGCCACACAGGTCGGTATCCCAGTCTGAGGCGGGCACACACCACGTTATGTCGACGAACCATAAGACCACTACGACGATATCTATGGGGCTGATGCAGAAAGTGGTCATAATGTTGGATAGACACACTGTGAGTCCTCTCAGCATTTTTACGGTGGAGAATAGGGGAGCGGGCTGCTCTACGTATTATCTGCTTGTAGCAAATGGGGAAGACATTAGTAGAATCCACAGCAGGTAGATCCAGTCCGCAGGCAGTCCTTGCAATGAGGTCAGCGGTGTTGTTAGCTGCAAGACCAATATGAGAAGGAATCCACAGAAAGTGCACCACCAGCGAACGATCGCGGGCAGTGGCCAATTGACGGAGTATCTGCATAACTATGTGTTGATATGCAGGCCTGGGAGAGGAGAGGGCAAGGAGGGCCGACTGCGAGTCACAGATGATCAAGCCGCTGTTGTTCGTCCGTACTAATAAAGTAACTGCATCGCGGAGTCCATGTAGTTCGCAATATGTAGAGCTCGATGAGGTTGGCAGTCGACGGCCCAACCAGCCCCCTTGAGGTGGATCCAGACTTGGGGAAAACACTGTACAACCAGCACTTCCATCCTCCTGCAGGGAGCCATCAGTGTAGATATAGTGGGCCGAAGGGAGGGAAGATGACAGCCTGGCGATAGTCTCCAAAGCTAGCTGTTTCTGAAGCTGAGGCAGGTCAGTCTTGGAGGCCAGAGTGTATGAGACAGCAGGAACAGGGGTCTGCCAAGGTGGAATGCCACAGTCCACCTCCTCCGTAAGCACTGGTATGTTGATGTTTAGCTGTCGGACATATGAACAAACAGTATTAACTAGAGTGCAGCCACCACTGCGAAGCAAAGGTCTTGGTGCAGTGGGATCAAGGGACGTCCGAATGATGTGAGAGTAGTGGGGAGAAAGGTGAGGATTATGCAGTCACTTAATGCTGAAGTACGTCACCATGGAGTATATTCTCTCAACAAGTGGTGGTAGGTTGAGTTCAAGTTGCATGTTGACAATTCTGGTTGAGCCAGGGCAGCCCAGGATAAGTCTCATTACTGCGTTTTGGAACTTCTCAAGAGGTTGTAAGGCTGTTCTGGAAAGTTGACAAAGAGCAGGGGAGAGATAATCAACAACTGATCGAACGAACGCTATGTATATGGATCGTGCTACAGGAATAGACACCCCGGCAGCATAATTAGTAAGCCACTTGAGAGGTTTTAGGCGCTGCTGTTGCCGGGTTAGCAGATCCTGAACAATCGGATGCACACGTTGTCTTGCAGGAATGGAGGGAGAAATCCGTACCGGTGCCCCAAGATAAAGGTACTGCGTGCATAGAGGAATAACACAATCTCCGAGAGAGAATACAGGTAGTGTTCTTGCTGGACGGGAAGTGAAGATTCTACTCTTTTCTGGTGAGATAATAAGTCCACATTTGGAAGCCGCCTCGTGAAACCAGTGAAGGAAACGCTGCAGATCTGCTGAGGAATTTGAGTGAATGCAGATGTCATCAGCATAGCAAGTAATTGTGATTCCAGGGAAGTCAGGAAGGAGGGTGAGTAGGCTATGCATAAGGATCTTAAACAATAAAAGGACTAAGGACATCACCTTGTGGAGTACCAAGCTCAAAATCCTAAGCAGCGCTGTATGCGCCCTTAAAAAGAACACGAGAGGATCTATTGGTTAGGAAACCACGTATCCATCGCAGCAAGTTTCCCTTAACTCCAAAATCCACCAGCTGGTCGAGGATGATGTCTCTGTTGGCGACATCAAAGGCACTCTTTAAATCAATGAAGGCCACTACACTGGTGGGGGACAGGAGGGTGTATAGCTCCATGAGGCAGTGATGTGTCCCTCGCTGTGGTAATAAACCGTACAATCGGGGCGAGAGCTTGCCCTGCAGCCTAAACAAGAGTCTTGTGAGAAGGATGCGTTCTAATACTTTACTGAAGCAGGAGGTGAGGGAAACAGGTTGGAATTTATCAGTACCAGGTTTAGGAACAGGCACGATTGTACTGTGGGTCCAGGCTTGTGGCACATATCCCAGAATGACGCAAAGGTTGAAAAGCTGGAGAAGGGGATTGCCAGGAACTTTCAGGAGGACACGGAGGACAGAAAAAGTGATCCCAACATCACCTGGAGCCGTTACCCTACCCCTGGCGAGGGCCCGTCGCAATTCATCATCAGTTATAGCCACACCATCCTCATCGTCTGTCCTCAGTAAAGCGGCGGTGAGACGGAGTGCACGAACGTTTTTCTTGGTGGAGAGTGCGTCCTGTATGTGTGCAGGAAGGGTGCAAGCCCGTGACTGTGCAGACCAGCCGTCTACAAGATCTCTGCATACTGTGCCGGACTGTGGTGAAGGACACTAGGGGGCTTTTTCTTAACAACCATGTTGATAAGGCGCCACATGGAACCAACAGTCGTTTGATGATTGATGCCATCTGTAAGTTTCTGCCATGATTCAGTATAAACGCAGTGCTGGAGAGCAACTAGATCATCCCTCGACAATCGATACCGATGGAGACTCTCGGGGGAAGGTCGTCTTTGAAAGGCAAGTCCGTCTTCCACTGCCTTCCTCTCTGCCTGAGTGATACGATTATCCAGTGTCCAGGTGTGGGCATCATGATGGCGTGTAATGTGTGGCCTGCTGACATAATGGGTGTAGAAGTCATGCGTGGAGCTGACAAGTGACGAATATAACTTTCCGGGACACTGAAGGTTGAACTTGGGAAGAAGGTTGGTTATATAGGAGACGTATGTAGGGCAGTACTTGGGTGGGATTGCAATGCGAGTACGTCTGTGTACAGGAGAAGGTGTAGCAGGGAGGGAATAATGAAGGCTGCAAGCAATATGATCAGAGAAGAGAGCAGGGATTGATGAACACCTGACTTGGGATGCCACGAGGCCGGATGTAAGGGTGTGATCTAGTGTGCCTCCTCGAGAGTGTGTGGCCCCACCGATGTCCCAGCGGGTGAGCTGATTATGACGAATATACTCAAGAAGTTTAGTCCCATTACGGTTAACAGTGACAGAAAGGTCCCCCAAAGCAGGGTGTCGGGCATTATAATCCCCAATGTATATCATGCCACGGATGGTGGGAGCTGGAAGAGCAGCTGTATGCAACCTGCCTGGCGCAGAATACACATTGCATACCCGAACTGTGCCGCTTCCAATGGTGACCTCAAGAAGCTGGAAGGTTGTCTCGTCATTTACAGAGCTTTGGAGGCAGCGGTGCTGGATGGAGGAGTGAACATACGTGACAAGTCCATTCCTGACTCGATGGACATAAGAAATATAACCACTGAGAGTGGGTGCCTCTATCTCAAGATGCGCACGACCAACAAAGGATTCCTGAATGAAAATTATATCTGGGTGGCGACTGTATACATATCCTTTGAGTGCAGTAAGTTTAGACCGGTTCGTAACACCACAGGCATTCCAAGAGATGACATGCAGTTGTGCCATGTTACCGAACTTTCCCATTACGTTTGCGGAGGCCAAATGAGGGAGTGGTGGTGGCATGAGAAGTGTTATGCGGTGTGCCACGAGGGGAAGACTCCCTGGGGGGAGCAGTCAGTCGTCCAATGGAAGTGACAATGGAGTCCAGCTTTTCCGTAAGGGTGGTGACAGTCGTAATGATGACTTGCTGTGATTCAGCCAGTGAATTTAATGTTGTCTCAAGTGTGGCTTGCTTGTTAACCAGGTCATCAATGCGGGCTTCTATTGCATTGAAACGTGTCATGAACGAGGTAATCCGAGTCCTGAGAGTGGCAACAGCATCACGAAGTTCGGTGACTGCAGCTGAATCCAAACCGATAGTGGAGGCAGGGGGAGCAGCAGTACGGAATGGTGGTGGTGGTGATGCTAGTGGAGCCCCATCCTTGGCAACGGGGGCAGAGGTAGCCCGACATCTAGTGCAGCTGTGCCACATGTTAACTCCTTCCTGATGACATCGGGGACATTTTCAGTGCAAGGTATCTGGAGGTGGTGGGTTGGGCTGCATCGAGGTTGTATCAGAAGCAGGTGGAGGGGGTCGGTGAGGACACGTCCGAGAGTCGTGTAGGCCAGAGCACCATGCACAGTACACTTTTCTGGTGCAGAACAGTACCGGGAGATGTGACCAATGCCCCAGCATCAAAAGCACCACGGTTGCTCGTCCTTCATCTTGCGAAACTCACAAGGTGGGAGGCAGGGAAGGAAGCTGAAGGTGACAGTTGGCGGTGGTGGGTGAGGAAGGCTCCAGGTGACTACTAGCCGGTTGATAGGAGTGCCATTCTGGTAGAAACGTCGGGCTGAATAGATACCTGGCAGCTCCTTGGCCAAGTTGGGATCAGTACAGACAGGATAACGTGTAAGGAGGTAAATAGGAAACTTGCGGGGCCTCTCAGGTGAGTCTTGAATTTCCAAAGAAAGGGCTAGGAACTCTCCTTTAGTTACGCTATCTATGATGTCCTTGCGACGTCTAGAGATGTAAACAAAACGGGAAGTGATTGCAGACATCTTAACCTCCGCTTGGGTGCGGTCAAGGTGAAAAGCACGGTTTACCTCAGACAACCATCGAAGTTTGATGTCCACCGTTGTGTTTTCTTTGAATAAAAGCTTGATGTAGTCAGCCCTGGGAGCGAATGCTGGAGGAGTAGAGGCAGGAAGCATTGGTGAAACTTGGGGGGAATGAACAAGCTGCAGAGGACGAGGAGTGTTTGATCCAAGGCCAGTTTCTCCCTGCAGAGGACGAGAAGTCTCTTGTCGCTTGGAGGATTTGGCAGCAGGGGATGAAGGCTCACTGTTGCTATCCGAGGTGTTATGTACAGGACGCTTGGCAGAGGAAGATGCCTGGCTGACTGGGTGAGATGCGGCAGGTACAGATAGTGCTGGTTCAGTAGCTACTTCCCCAGCTAACGAGACATTGCTGCTACTTTGTGGTAGCTGTGGCCAATCACTCTGAGACATCTCATCCTCGTCACTCAGCACCAGATCAGCTTCAATATCCTCGAGAGTGCCAGGGCCTGAATACTCCATGCTGATGTTGCACACCTAGGCAGGTAGCAGGGTGAGCGTGGCGTCAGCTTCACAAGCACGACAGTATAGACCAATGGCAGCAGGAGAAGTCCATGACGTCACACAGGTCGTACTGCGCATGCGCAGAAACGAGAAAACCCGACCAGGGGGGCCCCGTCTGCCGCACTGAATTTTCCTCCCAAACTACAGGCTAAGTCCAAACACCCAAAAAACACAAGTGAGCACTGGACCTTTATGTTGCTCCCTGCAACGACAGAAGGATGTTGGAAGGCAAAAACAGCGGAAAAAGCAGGAATATGAGCCGCACACAGCAATGATTTGTTGATATCCGGCCCTCTGGTGGCAAAATCCCAAACACCTCATGTGATGCAATGGGTCTCCGGGCCATAATTTGAAGCACGAGGAATGATCAGTGGTTTCGGGAACGTTGAGTCTCTATGCCAAAAGTGCAACTGCCAAATCCTACCACATGGCAGTTGCCACATATCACATATTTAATGATAAAGCGGTTCTCGTTTGTAGCCCAGCAATGGCAGACTCACGCCCAACTTATCACGCGACTTCCCTCACACCCATCCAAGAGGCGTAAATTACTAAAGGACGAGGGTGATGAAGAGGTCGAGCTCAGGAACACTTCATCTGATGAATGAAATCAACTTAAAAAAAAAAGTCCAAAAACAACGACTCAGGGAAGGCAACAAGACTGATAAGAATTCGCAATGCGGGGTTTAAAGATCAGCGACACATTTCTGTCTTACTACGCTGACACTATTTCAATGCGTAAAGGGTAAGTATATTCATTGCCTAAGAGTAGTGAGAATATTTAATGTTAAAACTTTTGTGTTATGAGCTGTGACTGATTGGAAATAATAATTCATGTGAATTACTTCGATTTTTTCCTTTTTTTTCAGAATTTGGCATTGCATACACCTCATAAGAGAGTAAGAATTTATGGACTAGCATATATATATACAGTATAT
>JAGKTI010040712.1:0-10360 GCA_018397915.1 Birgus latro
TATGTAATCTAGAGGTTAAGTCAAAGTCATAGCTAGGGCTAGAGGAAGTGACATTCACACATTCATTCAGACGGAATGCCACAGACAGCACAAAATGCCACATACAGCACCTCGTGACGCCTGATAGGAAAGTCCCCAGAATCGAGAAAATTCTGCTCAACCGTTCAGTACATGTGACACAACCTCTCCTATACAAGAGAGAAATTAGGAGGCAGAAGGAAACAGGAGAGAGAGAGCGAGAAGGGGGTCTAGGCTTTAGAAAGAAGCATGATGGGAAAAAAGAGGCAGGCTCGTGAAGTTAGCAAGAATAAAATGCATTCACCTTACTACATTCTTGTGAGATATACTAAGTATTAATCTTGAGCTTTCCCTTTGAAGAAAAACTACAAATCCCAATACAAATTTTTATCTTTCTCCTGTCATTGACTACAGTTAACTAAGATTACCTCCTACAAGCCGACTCAGTTAACTACAACTCGGCTACGACTATGATATACTTAATTGAGGCCCAGCACGCCACAAGGGGCAAAGCGCCATACCAGATGAAACCTGTTCTTCTCCACTATCTGCTTCCTCAAACACTACCCTGTGACTGCACAAAGTCGCTTTTCCTTACTTCAGACTTTCACCCTTACTGCACTAATTAGAAATGAGCAAATCGACTTCGTGCAGTCATAGGGTAGTGTTTGAGACAGCAGATAGTGGAGAAGAGCAGGTTTCGGTTGGTAAGGCGCTTTGCCCCTTGGGGCGTGCAGGGCCTCAGTTACAAAATAAGAGTCCTATGCTATTTGGTGGCAGCGAACGTATGAACCACGTCTATGAGTCTACTAGTCTATGAGTCTACAGTTGAGTCTACATTATCAAGATAGAAAAATACTAACAAGTCGAGCCACACGACGCCTCACAACTTTACTGGCCGTGGTTTGACAACTTTACTGGCCGTGGTTTGACAATACAGTGTTACAATCAACCTTCCAATTCCTACGTCAATCTACAATCAGCGAACCAATCAACTACAAGTAGCTACGACTGCTACGGAACAAGCAGGCGAGACGGTAACCAAGATCAGCTGCAAGTTCACACTATAGCTACAGCAAGAAACTACAATTAACGCTGTACGAGAAACCACAACCACTACAAGTTAAGAAGCAGAGCTGTAATGAAAGTGCTGACTCACAACCCACAACCACATCAACCCCCACCTCAACCCTTCTCTCCATCCATCTCCACCACCACCACGCTGATGCAGGGGTGACGAAGCAGACGACGCACCATAGCCCTCACTCACTACTCATCTCACTCATCGTTACTCACCCACCATTACTCACCGTTACTCATTTACTCACCACAGCTACCAGAGTAAGAAGTCCACGCATTGTGCTAAGCGTTTGCTGAGAGCACCACAACACGTCAATCAACCTGTGTCTGACGACACCACTCACCACCACTCACACCGTTCCCACCACGATAAATCAGTGAGTTAGTTACTTCATTTATACAATACACAGCGATAGAAACAGTGGTAGACAAACATTCTGCACAAACATATAAAGCGTGCTTTATATTTACAACTTACGTTCATATACCTACTTCAGTTATCTACATTAAGTCAGTCGCCAAGTACTTGCACAAACAATAACCGTTATATACTGTATATGTCCATTCATTCACTATAGCATTCATTTATTGCCAACAATTGTTACCATGTGTATACATTTGGTACATACATAAAATACGTGTATCATGCATAGGAGTAAGCAACAATCCATCTGCAAAGTGATGAATAAAATATACTATCACATTAATCCAGTGAGTGATTAAAAGAACTGTAATAAACAGTTATTAATTAAAGCTATCTAGTGGGACCAGACAAAATAAATTACAAGGAAAATCAGGAAAAGAGAGAAAAAAAATGGCCAATACGAGTGACGTTAGCAAGAATGAACATCTTTCACACAATCATGATGACAAAGATTTCTACACAGTGCTGGCACATACATTGTCCACCAGCGGTACAAAAGAACAACAAATGAGTGTATACTGTATAATTAATGTTGTAAATATTGTATATATATTTTTATATAAAATAACAAAATATTTCAAAAATAAGTGTGCAACATAACTGAGCCTATACATAGTGTAATATTATGACAGTCAATGTTATAGATGACTGATTCATAATACAATTGATTGCTGCCATTGCGTTACTATTGTGTAATTTTATGCATATGCACACAGTTATTTAACTAAGGATAGCATTACTTCAATTACATAACAGTTGCTACAATTATGTAACTACAAACGCTAATATTACTGAAATTAGATGGAATTACAGTATTACTTCAAGTAGAATACAATTATGAAACAATACATTTATGTAACAATTGCATTCACACAATGTAACTGCAGTGTTCTTACAATTCTGTGTTACAGAATTAAATATTTCACTTACTTATCATACAAGTTGAGTGTAATATTAGGCATTACTATAGCCATAACACCATATGTAATGCAATGACCTAGCACATTTACAGTTGCATAAGTGTATGTCTGTTGTACATGCACATTTCTGCCACTATACCACTACAATATGTTATACAATGTTCAACTTTACTACATAACAGCCAGTTACCTATATATTCATACGGTGTATGACCTATCAGTATTACCATTGCATAAATATATGTGTATGTCTCTTGTACATACACATGTGTGCTATAATGTACTACAGTATTTGTACTACAATGTATTATACAATATTCTGTATTCAGTATTTTACTACCATGTATTTACTCCATTATACATGCAATATATTGGTACAATGTGTTATATTTCTACAATATTATTATGCCTCTACAATATTATTATTTCTCTACAGTATTACTATATCTGTACAATATTGTTATCAGTACTATGTCTCTACACCATTATAATCAATACTATGTATTAATATATTAGAATGTATAACTGCTACATGCTGTTGGAGGTTCGCCAGCAGTGCGTGACCGAACGATTTCAGGACTCTAAAATATCATAATACAATACATAATAGCTGGTAGCATTCATATGTAATCTAGAGGTTAAGTCAGAGTCATAGCTAGGGCTAGAGGAAGTGACATTCACACATTCTCTCAGAAGGAATGCCACAGACAGCATAATATGCCACATACATCACTTCATGATGCCTGATAGGAAAGTCCCCAGAATCGAGGAAATTCTACTCAGCCGTTCAGTACACGTGGCACAACCTCTCCTATACGAAGACAAGGAGTTAGGAGGCATAAGGAAACAGGAGAGAGAGCTAGAAGGGGGTCTAGACTCTAGAAAGAAGCTCGGTAGGGAAAAAGGGGCATGCTTGCAAAGTTAGCTAGCATAAAAAGCATTCACCACACTATGCTTTTGTGAGAAATACCAAGTGTTAATCTTGAGCTTTCCCTTTGAAGAAAATAAACTACAAACCGCAGTACTAATCTTTATCTTTCTTCTGTCATTGACCACAAGTCAACTATGGTTATCTCCTACAAATCTACTTACGGTTAACTACAGCTCGGCTAAAACTACGATATACTTAACTACAAAACACGAGTTCTACAGTACTCTACACAGAGGTGAATAAAACCTGTGTATAAAGTAAACAACTGTGCATGGGTAAAGAAGGTAATGAGTCAGCTTAGCACACCCAATCTCTTGGAAGCAGATTTTACAAGAGATGTAATATGATGTTTCCAAGATAAATCCCAAGAGAATGAAACACAAAGTATGTTAAGGATGACACAGGATTAAGCTGGATATTATTTAACATCAGTGGGTACTCCTGTGGAAGATTTTGTTGGGTTGACAGGTGTAAGAACTGAGTCTTTGATGCATTAAAAACAAAAAGATTACTTTTACCCTAGTAAGAGATACAAGCCAAGTCAGAAATTAGGTGTGCCATAGCCTCATCCCTTGTTTGTTGAAGTAACTGCTGAGGTGGAAGTAACTGCTGAGGAACTGAATGGAAAGGTGAAGGGTGGAATCATCAATGTATGAGTGGATAGGGGTAGCTGGGCAGGTCAGAAGGTCACTGATAAATAAATAGAAGAGAGCCCTGAGGAACACCACTGTTGATAGACCTAGGAGAAGAACAGTGGCTGTCTACAACAGCATCTACTGAATGACAAGAAAGGAAGCTAGATGAAGGCACAGATAGAAGGACAGAAACCATAAGAGGACATTTTGGAGATTAAATATTTATGCCAAACTCGATCGAGAGCCTTTGGGATGTCAAGTGCAATGGCAAAGCTTTCGCGAAAGTCCAGAAAGGAGGATGACCAGATGTCTGAAAGGTAGGAGAGAAGATCGCTAGTGGAGCGTCCCTGATGGAACCCATACTGACGATCAGAAGGAAGGGTGTGATAGGAAAGATGCTTTAATTTTTTTCTGTTTAGAACAGACCTGAAAACTTTTGAGAGACAGGAAGTTAAAGCAATTAGGGGATAAAAAAGATAAAAAAAGATAAAAAAGTTAGCAGGTTGGGAATGGTCCCCTTCTGTTGGACAGACTGAATGAGAGCAAACTTCCACCAAGAAGGAAACATACAAGTTGACAGACAAAGCCAAAAAAGTTTACCTAGGCAAGGTGTGAGCACAGAAGCACAGTTTTGAGGACAACAGGAGGGACCCCATCAGGCCCATATGCCTTGTTAGTATTGGTCCCAGTAATGGCAGAAAATACATCAGTTGAAGAAATTTTAATGTCGGCCATGAGAAAGTCAGAGGGGGGAAGTGATGGAGGAACAGCACCGGAATCATCTAAGGTGGAATTGGAGGAGAAAGTCTGAGTGAACAGATCTGCTTTACCAGTAGATGATATAGCTACAAAGCTATTAGCGTAGAAAAGAGGAAGGATAAAGTTGTTAGAAATGTTTTTCGCAAGATGCCGGAAGGAGCGGGAAGAATTTAAGTTGAACAGTTGACAGCTTTTAGTACAGATGAAGGTATTTTTAGCAGAGCGAGGAACTGACTTAGCACGATTCCGGGCAGAAACATAAAAAAAGATGTGATTCAAAAGTGGGTTGGCTCCGGTACCTTTTATGTGCCCTCTCCTTGTTTTGGACAGTATTAGAACAAGCGTGATTAAACCAAGGCTTTTTTGCATTAGTCAAAGGATATGAGAAAGGAATGGATGCTTTCATGACAGAGAGAATAACCCCCATCATGCGCAAGGCACACTCAGATCTCCCGGCCATGGAAGCAATAATCATTCCATGGAAAATCAAAGAAGTACTGCCTGAGGGCCTTGCAATCATCTGCTCCAAAGTGCCACAACTGATGTTTCTTTGGAGTGTCCACAGGCTGTACTGGAACAATAGGACAGGTTAAGGTAATATGGTTATGATCAGAGGAGCCCAACAGAGAAGAAAGATCAACAATGTAAGCAAAAGGATTTGTTGTAAGGAAGAGCTCAGGTATGTTGGAACTCACTCTAAGGCAGTCAGGAATATGGGTAGGGTGCTGTACATGCTGCACTAGGTCATTAAGTATAGAAAAGATGTAGACCTGTTCACCAGGTGCATCAGTGAAAGGAGAGGAGAGCCAAAGGTGATGGTGAACAGTGAAATCATAGAAAGGAGAAATGGACAGGGTGTGTTAGAAGTAGATTAGTCGAAGAATTTTTCATAGTAAAATTAGGGATAAGTAAATAATACAGGTATATTTAGTCAGAGAATGACAGGAAAACCGAAGCCAGAGAGTTCAGAATTCAGAAGAATCAAGTTCAGGAACATGAGAGCAAGATAAGTCGTTACGTACATATACACAACAGCCACCTTTGGCTTTAAAGTGAGTATTGAAAGAGTAGGAGGATATAGAGAAGGGTTTGCTATCAGTTGCCTCAAATAGTTGAGTCTCAGTTAAGTCTCAGCTACCCCATCACGTCTCGACCGATTTCCTACCTCCGATACCCTCCCAGTCCCGAGTTATTTCGGATTTTTTTTTGGCTCAAACATCCGCTTTTGGTGAGAAACATCGACAATTCATAGACAATTCGCCCTCCTCTGCTTATAAATGTTGCTACAGGTGACAGTCAGCCTTACCTTTCCGTTCTGTCTCAGGGTACCTGGCTTAATAGAAAGCAAACTATGGGAGGTTTAACTAATTCAAGCCACTTTAAATTACTTATTTATTTATTTATTTGGTACAAATTTATGTGTAGTACAAGACTATACTGGCTTTCACACAACAACAATAAAGGCAATATAAGCCCTGTTCACTCACCAATCACATCCACATATGGCACCTTCCTTTACGACGTTACCACCTCATCACTTCTGTTTGTTTCTTTCTCTAGCTTCTTTATTTCTTTGTCCTCCTCCTCAGGAATCACTTTCACCGTGAATTTCGTCATTGGAGAGACCGTGGCGCGACGTGTCTTTACTGACTAACAGGTGAATTGGGGAGGGGGGCAGGGGGGGGCAGGTGGGGCCAGGCAATATCCCCACTTGACAGCATGTAGAGGAAGGTCTCCCACATATGCCTACCAAAAATCACCCACGAGACTTGAAAAATGTGCAAATGACTGACCTTGCAATTGCATAACGTCCGGGTACGTCGATGGGTGTCACCGTACAAAACGTTGCAACGTACCCATACATCGACGAGACGCCTTGGGTTAAGAAGAGAAGGTGAGGTTTAGAGGAGGAGTGGTGGTGCTCAACAGACAGAAAGTTAGAGGAAAGGCCACAAATATTGCAGAAATGATGAAGTGAGTCAGACAGTGGTTACAGGGAACTCGCTGAGTCGTTACCAGGAGAGGGGCGGATGGTGGGGGCATTTCTTCCCCCCCCCCCAGGGACTTGGAGGCGTGGTTCAATGACGCCATTTTATTTTTTCAGTTTTGAATAGGAACTCTAGTGTGTCATTTGCATGTAATTTGTTGTTGACTGTTAGAGAAACTTGTATTGGAGAGTATGCTGGCCTACTCTCTGTGTTCCTTAAACACTGAAAAAGTATAGCAAAGGATGGTCAGGAACTAATCTCGAGGGCCGATGAAACGGGAGCTCCAGTTCTCCTTGTCATCAGATTTCCATTCACCTTGGGAGTACTGCCCTGCTCGATTGGTGCTACAGTCTACTCCATTGAAAACTTAAACTCGTACACCCTCAATAACCTGTATTTAATGGATTTTCCCCATGCCCACACTGACAGGGGAATCGGTGGTGTCCAGTTTACTATTTCTTTACCGGGGTGTAATGGTATCTCAGTGTTGGAGTGATTTTTCGAACTGGTGGTATTCGATACATCCACCATTTACCCCTTACCAAGGGGGGCTCTCCTAGCCTGAGTGAAAATCGGCTGATGGATGTAAAAGACAATTTAAAGACAGTCACTGATGAAATGGTTAAGCTTACACCCAGCTTATTATAGTATCCTTTTTCATGTATAAAATTATGCCCAGTAAGTGCAGTCCAAGTATAATAATCATATGAACTCCCGTGGGAGGAAAGGACCCATTCAGCACGAGGACATGTCCTGCATTTTCTACCTCTAAATCAGTTTGATATTACCCAGTCTGGGCGAGCCTTTAAATATCGAGGGGTTTTATTAAGTGTTAATTTACCCATTTAATTCTAGAAGTCCTTTGCAAGGAAAAAGATTACAAGAAAATAATTAAAAGCGATGTGGCAGCATAATTAATAGGAAAAGGTTATTATTTTATACATAACTCGAAAATTTTCTAAGGGAAGTATATGGAACGTCAGGCACCTTCTCCCGCATTTTCCTAGATAAGAAACGACATTAATACAAACATCCTCTGGAGAGGACCAATTAGCCTCCACATCTATTTTCCATTTTTGAACAGACGAGGAGGCAGCTGGATTAATGGTCAGCCAAGCCGTATATCAGGGTGGCCACACAAACACTTTACTTCTTGCTAATTCTCCCCCTCCCCATTCTCTCTGTCTCTGTCTGTCTGTCTCTCTGTTTCTGACTCTGCCTCTCTGTCTCTCTCTCTTTCCTCCATTATTTCTGTAAATTAATTATTCTCTTCCACATTCAATGCTGCCCACATTCGTTCTTCAGAACATTTGCTGCTAACAAATCATTCATAACATAATTATAATCTTAATTTACTTCATTACTTCAGCACTGCCTCATGGTTATCATCATCATCATGCTTAACAGTTTATTACCCTACTGGAGTAAATGCTTATCGTCATCATCATAATCTTCATTATGCTTATCCTTTTGTCATCCTACTTGCCATCAGTATTCAAGAGTGCATCATCATCATCATGAATACTATCATCATACTCTTCCTTTTATCATCCTATTTGCCTTCAGTATTTCAAGACTGCATCATCATCATCATCATCATCATTATCGCCATCATACTTATCTTATTATCATCCTACTTGCCTTCAGTATTTCAAGACTGCCTCATCATCATCATTATCGCCATCATACTTATCATATTATCATCCTACGTGCCTTCAGTATTTCAGGGCTGCATCATCATCATCATACGAGTACTTAACTGTCTGAGCGAGAGCGAGGACAACTTACTTCAACCGAAATTCACTTAAGAATGTTAAGTAATGTTCAGCTTGGGCTGTAAAAAAGTATCCCTCACCATTTGGGGGTATCTCTATATGCTGCTATAGTAATGGTTGGGGTGTAAAAAAGCATCCTTCTCAATTTGAGGATCTCTGTGGGCTACTATCGCCTTTTGGGGAGATCTCTAACAGCAGTAAGGTGTGATACATTACTAGTATGTGTCAATATTCGCACCGCCGAGCTCGGACACGTTTCACATCTTCAATGTGGACGTCTGTTTCCTAATACACTTATCATCATTTTTGCCTTCAGTATTTCAAGGCTGCATCATCGTCATACGTACTGTATTATCATCACATTGGCCTTCAGTATTTCAAGATGGCTTCATCATCATCATCATCATCATCATACTTACAATTTTACATCCTACTTGCCTTCAGTATTTCAACATTGCTTCGTCATCATCATCGTCATCATTATCATCATCATCATCATCGTGCTTATAATAATTATCAACATCCTATTTGCCTTCAGTACTTCAACAATGCTTCACCATCATCATCATCATCATCATCATCTCAGCTCTTATTTTCACCTAAAAATACAGCACATAATTGCACTACTTCTCTCATCTTCTTCCCTCTTCCCTGTATACCTCTCTATTTTTCTCGCACCGCTTAGTCGTTTATGTTTTCCTGCTCTTCCTTCCTCCGCTCACTCTTCTGTCAAACTCTTCTTTTCTTCCGCTATCCATCATTCTGCCTCTCTCCCTGTCAAGCACTTTGATGAGAGAGAGAGAGAGAGAGAGAGAGAGAGAGAGAGAGAGAGAGAGAGAGAGATAGTGTGTTCCGGTTAGGATAAAGATAAAAAAAAAAACAAAGACACAATTGGTCAGAGAACATTTGTTTTCAATAATGTACCTTCAGTATTTGTCTAAATACAATGGGCTCACCACAGCTATTCATGGTGTGTGTTAGGGAGTGTGTTTATGCATGTTTATGTGACGCAATCTGAATTGAGTTTAGGTTAATATGTACACACGGCTTTTGTGTGTGTGTGTGTGTGTGTGTGTGTGTGAAGGAACCAACGGCTTACGTGTATGCGTAATTGTTATATTGTGAAATTGTGTGTGTGGGGGGGGGGGATTTTGTGTGTCTGAGGCAGTAAAGGGGTATGTAAGCAATGTTTGTTGTGTCGGGAGTTCCCTGCCAGTGTCTCACTGTAATAGATGCCTCCCAGGCAGGTTGCACAGCCATGATCAAAATTTACTCATGGATGGGTGGATTTTTACAGGATTGTTGGCCAATAATCTTCTTATAATGTTCAACCAACAACATGTCCTGCCTACTATGTTTTCATTTCTCCTAAAGCGGCAGAAAGTATCCTTCCTTCTCCTTATATTTTATTGCGTGATTCATATTGCCAATACATTAACAAAACTCCTCTCACATCTTCCACTATCCATCAGAGAAATGTCGCAAACTTTAGATCCTGGCAGCACAGACATGCTTTTATCTATCATACTATCAGTGTGAACAAGAAACGTAACTTTGTGACATCCCTGACACACTCTCATTTCCATACGTACTCTGCATCGTTCATGTCTTTCACAGAAGTATTCAGTTCTGTCATCTTCCCTATACCCTAGAAGATTTTAACTTCAGAGTGCTCAGACATCTTAAAACGATCAGCTCATGATTATATACATATCTCTTTGGAAGACATGAATTCTTGCAGGCTTTTAGAAATTGTCCTTTGCTTCTGCATTTTTTATTTTTATTTTTTTAATGTGTCCGACTCTGGGCATAGGCTTCACAGCCTGCTAT
>JAGKTI010040715.1:0-10359 GCA_018397915.1 Birgus latro
GCTAAGGCTGCAGTGCGTGTGGATGGCAAACTGAGTGAATCTTTCCATTTGAAGGTTGGATTGAAACAGGGATGTGTCATGTCTCCATGGTTTTTCAGTCTGTACATGGATGGGGTTATAAAAGAGATACAAGGTCGGGCAGTGGATGTTGGAGCAGCCCTAGTGAGAGAGGGCAGTGTCTGGAAACTCCCTGTACTGTTGTTTGCAGATGATACTGTGTTGTTGAGCGAAGACGAAGGGGAGCTGCAAGGCTTGGTAGATGAGTTTGGGAGAGTTTGTAAGAAACGGAATCTAAAGGTGAATGTAGGGAAGAGTAAAGTGATGGTCTTCGAGAGAAGTGAAGCCAGTGAATCTACAGTGAGATTGGATGGGAAGGATATGGAGAATGTGAGTGAATTTAAGTACTTGGGCAGTGTGATGAGTAAGGATGGAAGTCTGGAGGGTGAAGTGCTAGAAAGGATGCAGCAGAGAAAGAAGGTTGCTGGTTCGTTGAAAGCAGTGATAAACAGGGAGGTGAGCATGGAAGTGAAAAAGTTGTTACATGACAGTATTGTGATACCAACTCTGACATATGGAAGTGAAGCTTGGACCCTGTTGAAAGGACAGAAGTCAAGAGTGAGAGCAGTGGAAATGAGTTAATTGAGAGGAGCATGTGGAGTCACTTGGAGAGACAGACTAACAAATGAGGAAGTGAAGGAGCATTGTGGTGTGGTTGAGGACATAATGGGAAGCGTTAGGAGAAGCACGTTAAGGTGGTTTGGGCATGTGGAGAGTGAAAGACTGACGAGGAGAGTGTAAGTGAGTGAGGTGGAGGGGGCGAGAGGGAGGGGGAGGCCGAGGATGGGATGGAGTGGAGAGGTATATGAGAGAGGGGGGTGTGAGTTGGGAGCGTGGTAGTGAAATGGCAGGGGCCAGAGTGACGTGGAGGCAATTTGGTTGTGGCCACCCCATGCGGGATTGAGGCGTCTGGCAATAGATAGATAGATAGAAGTTCCCACCGCTTTGACGCCAGTGTGGTAACGAAAATTTTATATTCCCTGTTAATGATGTAAATTAAGAGAAATCCAACCGTTTTTGTGTCACCAATGTAGAGCTCCCAGTTAATTAATGAAAATAAGAAGAAGAGATACCAACTTTATGAATCAGAGTTACGAGAATAGGCTGCCACCACCCAGTGAATGCCGGGAAAGAACCACTTCCACTAAAGTAAGATTTAGAGCACTGGGGCCTTGCGAATAAGTGACTAGGGTAGCGTGAATTGTTTAGAGTGCGTGAGTCTTAAGATAGCAATACACCTTGCGGGGCACTCAATCTCACAAATAAACTTCCCAGAGGATAATACTGTAGTTTCAAACACAATAAAAACTTAACCTAATACAGTATTTACTAAGTCTAAACATACAGATATAAGAAACTAGATATTGATCAAATTAACCATAGCTAGCTTACAGGATATGAATTACTGGAAATAACCTAATACAGTATTTACTAAGTCTAAACATACAAATATAAGAAACTAGATATTGATCAAATTAACCATATCTTACTTACAGGATATGAATTACTGGAAACTATAAAATCATTACTCTTTCGCACTGATATTATCTCAGGACAGGTCAGATATACGAAAAGAAGATCAGTGAATGCAAGAGTACACCTTCGATGAACAAATTCTCAGAATGATACTAACACACTATTATGATCAGAGTTCCTCACAGTTGGGTTTAAGCACAATTTTATATTCACATGCACATATAAATTTCACCTCTGAACCCACTACAGTACTTACAAATAAACGCTATCTTCAGTGTATCTAACAGTTTCATATACCAAATCATTAAATTAACAATGACACCTTAACATGGAACCAGCAATCCAATGGCCTCATATAGGCTCCTTGGGTAATGACCTTGGAAAAATTACGTAACAGAATATATCCTTGGGACCGAATTCTTTCCCACACTTTTCACTTCGAGTCTCACAAACAATTCATACCATGATAATGGAGGAACTGTGTAAATGAATCGACGCTTTAAATCCGGAAGTCAGTTTACAATAACTTATTAGGACTAAAATTCAAACAGGCTTCCTACTCGTTTCCAATTTTCACAAATATGTATAAAATTACAGTACTACAGTGGACCAATGATTCTTATCGAGTTTAGTGAATCTGAGAAGGGGGGGGGAGAATGTCTAGTGTAACGGGCACCACGAGAAGAACCATGTGGTTACTTCCGTCGTCAGGTAGACGGTTACGATGGAAACTACAGCAATCTGTAAAGTTCGAGGAGCATCGGTGGAGTGACCATGAAAGTAAGTTAGGATAGACATTAACGGTCAACCTATTAATATATGGAGAGTATTAACATTATAGGAACTAGGGAAAAGGGGGGAATTATTCAGAGAACGTGGACGCACTCCTGTAAAGTTCGAGGAGCAGGGGTGGAGTGACGCCCTCGAGGCCGCTTGCGCCCTTCCCTCCCCGGTTGTTCTACCATTGGAACTGACTTCAACAAATTCCTCTGCAAGATTACCATTTACACCAACTAACAAGGAATATGAAATAAGGTGTTCACACTCAACATAC
This sequence comes from Birgus latro, assembly GCA_018397915.1. Lineage (NCBI taxonomy): Eukaryota > Metazoa > Arthropoda > Malacostraca > Decapoda > Coenobitidae > Birgus > Birgus latro. The sequence goes on from JAGKTI010040715.1 coordinate 2,588, forward strand.
ATAGACAGACCGACTTACGATGTTTAAAATTTTGTGGTAATCGTATGGGACTGACAATTATACCGAAGCCCAAACCAACAAGTGTTTAAACTAATTATAACCATGTGGAAATATGTATCCACTCACCAGAGTAATGCAAACTTTAAGATTTTCAAATTTCCATTATTGGCAGTTAGAATTTAACTAAGCTTTCATTCATTACTATGTAGTACAAAAAGATGATAATACCAAGCTTGACTTACAAATTTTGAATTTAAAGTATGAAGACAAATTTTCGCGATTATTAATCTCGTGCTAAAACTTTCGTCTCTACCGTGAGAACTGACCACAACTCTCACTCCCATAATCGCTCTATACAGTTCCTCTATTACTAGTATTTCACTTTCCGCCATAAATATTAACAAGGAACAAGCCTAAATATGAATTTGATGATCACTCCCTATCCATTGCGGATGAATTAATCCGGGGTTCAGGGCTACACTTACATCACACTTATGTTAACTTATACTACTCTTATATCAACTTACATTACACTTATACTAACTTAAGTATACTTAAATTACCCTTAAAATTATGGCACTACATAGATAATATAAATAAATATATATATGTATGTTACAGCCATTTCGTGAATTAAGGTTAGTTTAGTTTAGGTTTATTTAGGTCAAGTTGATCTAGGATCAGGTTATGTTAGGCTAGTTTAGGTTTGATTAGGTTAGACTAATTTAGGCTAAATAGAGATGGAAATGGTAACTTCCTGCATAAGTCACTCCATGCATATGGCACTGGTTTAATGATGGGTTTTGATCTTTTTTTTACCGATTTTGATGATATTTTGACTAAAATTGTGTTTAGGTTGATTTATAAACTGTTTTTAGACTGATTAATGTGTTTTAGCCATAGGTGAGGTGAACATTATCATTTTGGGGTACAGTTTACTAAGTTTGATTTTTTCCAGTCATATATTTGACGATTTTCAGATTTTATTTGTTGGTTTTAGTGAGTTATTTACGGGTGTTAGGCTATTTAGGTTGGCTTTAAACTTTTTTTGGGACTCATTTGGGTGGGTTTTGGACTTGGTTAGAGGGGAAACCCAAGGCTCAAAAACACATCCCTGTACTTTACACATTAAACCTACCGCGAGATACAATACCCTGCCTAAGGATGGGTTTTCACTTAACCAATTGCATCGTTAAATCGGGGTATACCTGCTTATACTTTATCTGACCCCTCCATTTCGAAGTTTATCCTAAGCTGAATAAAATTGTATGGTGAATGTAGCAGCATAACCTCAAGCCCTTGTGCACCAGATGAGAGAATAAACATGCAGTGCTATGAAGAAGAAACTAGAAAAAAAGATGAACATTCAAAATAACATGAAGCAGTTGCTGAGCTTACTAGTATAGTTTTTGTGTTTCGTGTGACAGGAGGATCTATGGCCAAGTTTGTGTGTGGAGGAGCAAGCAGTATCAGCACCACCTGGGACAAGTGGATGTTGTTCTTCTGTGATGAGCGACTTGTTCCTTTCACTGACCCGGACTCCACGTATAAAATCTACAAGGCAGGACTGGTTGGACCCACACCGCTCACTGAAGACCAGTTTGTTGTCATTAATCCAGAGCTTGATGGTGGGTGTATAGTGCATGGTCATCAGGGTTTAAGGATAGGCTTATTCATCATATTCCAGACTGTATTTTCTCTCCTGAGAACTCCATGTATACTGGTAATATCTCTTGTGCAGGACTGGTTGGACCCACATTGCATATTGAAGACTAGTTCATTATCATCACTCCTGAGCTCATTGGTGGGTAGTTAGTCTGAAGGGTATTCATCATCATCCTGACCTTTATTTCCCACCCAAGGACTACACTTAAAAAAATTTTTGTGAAGGGCCAGTATGATATACACTGCTCACTAATACCATGTTGTTGTCCTTAATGTGAAGCTTGGATGTGAAAAATGTATTCATGATCTGAAAGATATGGATATCAGTTTTATCATCATCATGATACAGTGTTTATTGTACAAGACTGGAACCACATGCCAGACACCGGTTCATAGTTATTAATTAAGAACTCGACTGTGAGATGTTACCATAATCTTTGTTCTGCGTGGTGTAACTCTGGTGAGAAGTCGATCCTTGTTCTGCAAGGTGTAACTCCTGCAGCTGGAGGATGTAGTTGTTATACAACTTGTGTTACCTCCAGATAATTTTACTCAGTTTAGGGGAGACTTTTTAAACCAAACAAGTTAGATAATACCCAACATCAATTCATTCCCTCAGCTGCATCCTAATGATTTGTTGTTGTTGTTTTTGTTGTTCAACCCCAGTCCATCTGATCAAGCAGACCCATCGACCGCAGTCAAGCAACCACCCCAGTGGGGTTCTCCCTATGCTGTTGATGTGTCTGGGCATTAGTATGGCATGTGTTGTGCAGTGCTCCATTATGTGTGTTATATTTTGTGGACCTGTTCTACCAGCAAGGCATTTGTCATCTCTGATTTCATCCAACCCAAATCCATGCTGGTAGCTGTGGAGGGCTGGGTGATGTCTTGCTTTTACCCTAGCTAGAGGAAATTGATCTTCACTATTTAAGGACACCTCTGATGGGTGGATGTCAGGAGGGGAGGCTTGCTGTTTGGTGGTGTGATCTAGGTGTTGTATTGCCCTGCACATGAAATGTGTGTGTAGGTGTTTCTTTATTGTTAGTGTTGGAATGTCTGTAGGTGGGTTATTGTTATAGAGGGTTTGGTAATATTGGTGTGGTGATTGTTTTATGTGTGTTGTGTCTCTGTCAGGGGTGTCGTGTATTGGGACAGGCTACTGCATAGATTTGTGTGCCCCTCATATCAGGGTAGTTTTTAACAGGGAGGACTTTAGTTTCAGAGTGTAAGTGAGCTATGGGAGTAGTTTTGATGCCGCCAAGGGTTATGTTTTTTTTTTTTTTTGTTTTTTTTATGTGTCCGACTCTGGGCATAGGCTTTACAGCCTGCAATCAAGGCCCAGCCGTCCTCCTACATACTACATGTCTGTATTACTTTGTTCCAAATGGTTTGCCAGATGTTATACTTTACAGTATTTGGTATTATATAGGATGGGAGCCCATGCCAGGAAGGCATAGGACATCATTGATCTAATTTATTGTTTGTAGAGTAGGGAGAGTGTTTCTTTATGTTGCCAAAAATCTGACCCTGTAGTTGCCTTGAGTGCATGGAGTCTGAGGGAGTAGCCACCTCTTGATGTCTTGTAAACAGTATTTGAAGGTGAATCCGGTGTCATACGTCACTCCAAGGATCTTAGGGAGGATGTTCGATGTGGGTGGAGTACCGGTACTTCTGTTCATGTTTACTACTGGTGATGAGAGTGGTGGTGGATTTGGCTGGGGAGATCATAAGCCTGTTGTCCATGACTCAAGACTGTATTGTTGTTTTTGTTGTTGCTGTTGTTGATCAACCCCAGTTTGTCTGGCCGAGCAGACCCATCAACCATGGGCAGGCAGCTGCCCCTGCAGGGCCATCTAATGCAGTGAACACTGTTTAGGTACACCTGTTGCAGTATGCAGGCTGCATACAACTGGAAACTGAGTTATATTGTTCAGAGTAAATGATAGAAAAAGATGTAACCTAATATCCCAGTCACTTAGGAAATGACCAGTAAGGCTATTGACTCATCAGCCCCATCCCATTTCCCACTTAAAGATGGGTTGAGCCAGGGTCCAGTAAGAAAGAGGAAAGTAATGAAAATTAGAAAAAATCGACATCCTCATGTATTAGGGTCTATATAATCCCACATTGCCAGAGGTAATGTAGGATCCTTTCCTTGGCTGTAATTTAACATGCATGCTTGGTTAGCACAGGGGTCTGATTTCACATCCTGGCCAGTACAGTGATTAATTTAGTTTCATATGGCCTCTACATTGGTTGGCAGTGGTGTGGAATGTAATGCGAGGCTTGATTGGCAATATGATTCAGATGGGAAAGATTTCTGGTCAGAGATGGCAGCATCCTTGCCATTGCAAGTCCAGGGGATGGGCTGCAGGTTCTGTCACCCAACATCCCCAGTCAGTCATGACCTTTAGTGCTATGCTACCTGTGTGTGTGTATGTTTGAAACTCACCAGTTTAATCACTAGGGGAAGAAAAAAGTAGTGTAATGAGGTCTATATAAACGCACATTGCCAGATGCAGTTTGGGGATCTGTGTGGCTTAAGTGTAACATGTGCACTTAGTGAGTGTGGGGGTCCAAGTTTTAATCCCAGCCAGTACAGTGATTTGTTTAGTAAATTTTGTATGGCCTTTACACTCGGTGATATAGTACACGTTATTCAGGATCCCAGAATCATGTCTTCACTTAAAAAGCTTAACCATCGGCACATTTATTTTCTTTATATTACACATGGATCTCTTACCTTTACTGAACAAGCAAAAGTATTTGTCTTTCATGGAGTCACAAATGCTTCTTATTATTCTACATTCTGTTATTGTTGTATTAAAGGTCCTTAACCCCTAAACCGCGGGATTGTGGGAAGCAGTCCTGGCACTTCCCGCCGGTGGTAATTCGTGCTCTGACTTACTTTTTTAAAAATATTGGCCAGAACTAGCCAGAGTGATATAAATATCACGCAGGCTTCTAAAATTTTTCATATACTGTATACTTATATCTTGACAGCCCCAGCTACTTAAAAAGAAAACAGATGCACCCAACTGACGGCCCACGGCTCGAGCCATCGCCACCGAGCGTCACAAAAGTGACGGCCCGCAGTTAAGTGGTTAAAACCTATGCATACCTGGGGGGGGGGGAAAGCAAATTGCTTGAACATTTTGAGACTTAACTCATTTAGTCTGTAGATTATGTTTTTTTCCTAGCTACCCTCAGATGAGTTTACGTAAGAAAGGACTAAGAGTTGGCTTTTTTTTTTTTAAGGAAAAAATCGAACTGAAGAAATTAGTGAAAGCTTTAACCTACTTTGTAAAATCTTATGTAAGCAAAAAAAAAATCCTAAGAGCAAGAATAATAGTACGAAATGTCATAAAAATAAAGGAATTAAGAGTCCATGTCAGCGTATCTATCTGTAGCCAGATGTCTTAATCTCAGAAAAGGGTTGCCACAAATGAATGGCCTTCATGTCACCCAGTCCTCAGCCATCCACCTGTCCTTTCTTTAACTCACATGTTATCATTTTTCAAATGCTTGTTTCCACTTTGTAATACATATGCAGTACACCCAACCCCCGGCTATCGCGGATTCCGCTATAGCGTTTTACTGCTATCACGCATGTATAAAAAACCTACCCATATTCCTTTATCACGCACTAAATGCCTGCTATCACGCACCAGCCTTGTGGATCAAGCGAAAAAAAGCTTGGCCAAGTGGACACATCAGCTGACCAACCAAAACATTTAAGATGGCGGAGGATGCTACTCAAGCAGTGATTGAAGAAGTTCATTTGATAAAGTCTGTATGCTCAAATGTGAATAAAACTCCACTATAATACATTAATAACCACTTTTATATACGTGATGATGATGATGGGTGGCCTTATACTTCATCTTTGCTTAGAGATAGGTGCTTCGTCACCAACACTTTCATAGCGGTTTTACAAACAAACCTATAAGCTAGTCACTACAGTATACCCAAAGACTCTTAAATGTTTCATTACTTAACACAATGAATTTGGTGAAGTTCAACCTCCTCATAGAAGTGAAAAAAGTCCACAGTTGGAGCACTTGCAGTACACAGCTGAAGTGACCGCCATCTTCTTTATTTGTAAACAGTGGAGCACGCCGATAAAGTCTGTACAGTATGCTCATTTTTTTACTATAATATGTTATTATGTGGTACAAAATGGGTATCTTAGGGGTAAATATTGAGGTCATGGCACCAGTTAGAATTATTACCATAAGTTCTTCACTTCGGCTATCGTGTTTTCGGCTGTAGCACAGTCATGACGGCACCAATAGCCAAGGGTAGGGTGAACAATATTCCTTGTTACATGATTATTTGAAAACATATTAACTCCTTTTGATGCTCCAGCATATCTTAGCTACATGATCGTACAGTAGTCAGTAACAGTTACAAGGTTTGTTAATGAGTGTTGTAGAATTTAACTTGTTTTTGTGCTGGAATGGCACTGATACAGCTGGGTGGCCCTGCTGCCTGGTTTTACAAATGAATATCCCTCACCTCCCTCAATACCTCCAAAAGGAGGGTGGTGACTGCAAGAGAAAGGCAGCTTCATCCTCTAGTCCTCCAGGTTCACATTCAAATGGGCCTGGTGCTAAAACAAATAACCTTGTTATTAGGGACAGTAGTCCTAGCTGCATCATGTTATTGAATTTTCTACTACAGTATTTTATCACTTGTATCCCATCCAAGGTATTGGTACAAGTTTCTTTGGTAGTAGTAGTTGTTCCCTAGGCAGTCTAGCCGAACAGCCCCGAGTTTCTTTGGTTTGTAACCATACTGCATTTTACTAGTTTGAAATACTTTGCCAGGTAAATGGAAGTACAGTACGTACTCTACTATACAGTACTCTCCCTACTATCTGGACGTCCACTATCCGGATGCATCACTATTCAGACATCGTAGGCTGTCCGACCCCCAAAATGCCCAAAAATTCGAAAAAATCAGGAAAAAATCCATTTTTTATTTACCGCGTCAGTTTGAATTTCCCGTGCGCGCCGAACAGCTGTGTTTTCGCGCCTCCTGCCTCTCTCATGGTCTCATTTCCCGCTCAGCTCCTGGCTCGTCAACACGTTCTCAACATGGCTGCTGAAGTGCTTGGTTTTGTGGTGGTTCCCTATCTCCTGCAGGGCTTGATGCTGCTCTGCACCTTCTTCATCATGTGTGTGATGATGGCCCCGCCACTTGAGAAGAGGAAGAAAGTGGTTTTGACTCTGGAGAAGAAGCGGGAGGTATTGGAGAAGGTGCACGCCGAGTGGCCGACATCACAGATCCTCCGTGAATTCAACCTCCCTCGCTTCACTTTGTTTGATATCAAGAGGTCCCGAGACAAACTACAGCAGTACACGGCTGATTTCGCTTCGAAAACCAGATGGAATGTGGAGAGGAAGATGATGTTTACTCCTAAGTATGCTGACATCGACCGTTCCATGCTCATCTGGTATCGACAAAAACGTGCTGCTGGTGTGTTGGTACGTGGAACAGAGCTGAAAGCTCATCTCGGACTCTGACAGCGACTAAATTCTCCAGGACTCGTCACTAGACCACACGGGAATTTACTGTTATGTACAGTGCAGTGAAGTGATGTGATGCAAGGTATGCGAAAGGAAACGTTGTGGAAAGTGCTGGTGAGTGTAAAGTGCAGCGGATGTGCTAAGGTGTGTCAGGTGCAAGGTCTTACTGTCAGAGTCTGAGATGACCGAGCGGGTTATACATCAGGACGGTGGCATCATTCTCGTAAGTACCCTAACTTCATAAAAATTCCTTGTTTTGTTCTTCCCATATCATTAATCTCATGCATAGACTGTGTGAAAGATGATTTCCATAATGATTTTCAAGTCTAGCCTGTTTTCAGCATGCTGTAAAGTGGTAAAAAAATTCCCATAAATGGTAATCATAATTTCTTGCTTTCAATTTAATTTTTTCATGCATGGTTTTGAAGTGCACCAACTATGAAAAAGGTGAATGCCATTGATTTGTGTGAAAGATGATTTCTATATTGATTTTCATGTCTAACCTGTTTTCAGCATGCTGTAAAGTGGTTAAAAAATTCCCATAAATGTTAATCATAATTTCCTGCTTTTAATTTT
>JAGKTI010040718.1:0-10359 GCA_018397915.1 Birgus latro
GGGGGAACAGGTGGAATGAAATTGTGCAAGGAAAGGAAGAAAAAATAGTAAGAATATATATGAATATAAAAGTGAGAAAAAGCAGGACAGAGGGATAGATAAGAGTAAATATGGAGGAAAGAATGACAGAAGGAGGAGAGGAGAGCACAGGAGGAGAGAGGATGGGAGGGAGAAATGTCATGTAACTTGAGAGATCGAGGAGAGAGGAAAAAGTGCAGGAGGGTGCGGGGAGAAAAGGCGACAGGAGGGGTGTGGGGGTAGGGGCGGGGTTAGAGAAGAGAAGAGACAGCTGAGGAGAGAGTAGGAGGGGAAAAAAGGGGGGGGGGAGTGAAGAGGAAGGGAAGGGTACAAAAACAGACTAGAGAAGGAGAGTGGAGAGAGATGAGGGAATAATACGAGGTGGAAGAGGAAGCGATGGAAAGCGATGAAATTCGTTTTTCGTTTTTGAAGGCTGCAACATGCTTGCATGCGTCGGCCTTTTTGGATTGGAGCGTGTAGCATTTTATGACCGGATGCCCTTCCTGATGTCTACCAATGACCCTTGGGTGGATTCGATCCTCCGACCCTACGGCCAGAGCGGAGCGCTCTAACCCACTGAGTCATGAAATAATATGAAATGAAATATATAAATAACCCCGTATTTTGGTTATATGGTTATCACCAAGCACTGTAAATGGTTTCCTGTGTTACAGGTAACCATTAGGCCTGTCATTCACGTAGTCACCCGAACTTGAAAAGAAGAGTAATAAAAAGTGACAGGAAGGATGGGAGAAAGAGGAAGAGAGGAGGGCAGACACAGAATAAGAAGAAATAGGCAGCACTACACCAAGAGAGTGGATGATGGCCGCCACCACCTATACCGCAGAGCAGAGGGAGTAAGGGATAAAGCAGGGAAAATGTGAGGAGGTGACGGGAGAGGGTAGGTTATAGTGGGGGAGGTGACAGGAAAGAGTGGTGGGGGGTACCGAGAGGGGGTGGGGGGTGAACCAATATATCAGGGTGGGGTGGCAGGCGGCGACCACTAGGGGATTACTGTCACAGCCTCGCAGGGAAGGGGGGGGGGGCTGGTGTGTCACCCTCGAGACTCTCAATCCTTTCAAACATTTATCTCAGTTATAATAAAACTGACTGGTTGTTTTTTTCCTATAAGCTATCTGTTCATTCCTTCCATTTATTTCATACACGCCTTCACTAAGACAGGAATCGCCACAGAGGAATGAAATTGTCTGACTATAACAAAAATCACACAAAAAAAGTAAGTTAAGATGAAGGTACGACCATATTCTTTTTAACCGTATTACCACAAAATAGGTTCCATAACAGATGAAATAAATCGTGATGGCTGCAAAAAGTAAATTAAGATACAGAAACAAAATACGTCAACGTTCCGAAGAAATTATCCTTCATTTTTTTTATTTCAAGAATTCTGCCATAAGCTCAAATTTCCATGAGGTAGGAAGGCTCATTAGCACTTCTTCGTTATTAGGATATTTCTTTACATGACACCATATAGTTCTCTCTTAGGTTCATAAATAACAAAAGGATGGATGCAATTACCGAAAACCGCGTAAGTACTGAGGAAATACTGCCCTTATGGAAACTCACATGGCGGTATCTTATGTATTGCTGGGACGGCTCAGTCTGGTGATGTGGGCATGGATATGGTAGTGGGAGTAGGAAATTACATGCTGCAGGGTAGGTTTAGCCGTCCATGCAACACACAGGAAGTTCTTAGGATTAATGGAAGAGAAGCGTAATATATGGACCACACTGTATAAATGGGTATGAAGATGTAGCATGCAAAATAAATCTCTAAGGAATAGGCGTTAGGGTGCCTCCAAGCCCACGACAGTTCGATCTTTACACGATGACGGTAACCTTGTCCCTCTTCATCCCATTCACCTCCTGTTACTCACTCTGATGCGTCTTCCTCGTCCCTTATTCTGATCTGTTTTTTTTTCTTCTGCTCTCAAACTGTTTCCTCCGTCTTCTTCTTTTTCTTCTTTGAATTTTTATTTTCATTATTATTCTTGCTGTTGTTGTTGTTGTTATGTCCTCCTCCTCCTCATCCTGATCATCATTATCAGTTTTCTTGTATATGGGGGAAAAAATCCATCTTGTAAAAACTTAATATTTTGCACTCTGGATTCTAAAAAAAAAAAAAAAAGTAGGAATCCCGGATTCTTCTAAAGCTGAATGGGTCTGTTTTTCATCATTAAAGGAAAAACAGCTGAAATTTGGGTGTTTTTGTGCCAGCTGAGCGCTTGGAGACACTCTGGTGATGGCCGTGACCCTCCCTTCCATCACAATCAGTACGAGAGAAAGAAAGAGAGAGAGTGAGAGAGAGAGAGAAGCTGCAAGGACAAGTAGTTTCTAAATAGGTCTCCCGATCCATACCGAGGAGGGTCCATGGCCGAAGTTACTGTATACATGCTGCTACTCCAGCAGATTGAAAGCAGACCAGAAATGAAAGCTGGCCCCACACTCCTCGCCCACCCGCACTGCAGAAGCGAAAAAGAAAGTAGCCTACACCAAACCCGCGTTAGCCAGAACAGAATAAAAATAGACGTCCACGACTCGGACTGGCAGAGTTAAGGATGGAGGAGGAATAGGAGAAGAGATAAACTGAAATCAAACTAAAAGATAAAGAAGACGTAGAAAAGAAGGTGCAATCAGCTTATGATCCTTTTGATTATGTAATACCAGTTAAGGTTCAGGAGCGGGGAGGTGGGGAAGGGTGACTTACGGAAGAGGGAAGAGGATTACAATGATAATATCTTTTACAGGGGGAAAAAAGTGGATAATTCCTAGAAGAGAGGATGAGAAGAAGCAGATACAGTTCCAAGAGAAAGGGCAGGAAGGAAAAGGTGATTCAAATGGGAAGGACAAGAAGGGCGAGTCTCAGAGCTGGAAAGAGGAAGAGGTGGTTCCTGAAAGTGGAGGGGACGACGGCCCTTACTATGAGAGGCAGGAAGAGGCTGAAAGGAGGAGAACCCAGGCTATAGATGGTACCGGGTATTATAAAGGACACGGCAACAGTCAGGCAAACAATATATTAAGCCATTCGGGGCGTCGGAGCGAGAACTAGGCTACACCATATTCCAGAACTGATCTAAACCCCTGGTAAAACCATCTCTACAGCTCGTACCGTAACTCCTCAATCACGATCGCCTCCAACCCATGAGTTCTGCTACCAGACAACCAGGCGTCGTTATAGAGAAGAGGGCAATTGAAAAGTGCTAAATGTGTGTGTGTGTGTGTGTGTGTGTGTGTGTGTGTGTTCTGTGATATGTTTTGTAGGATGGTGTGTGGTCGTCATTTCTGAGAAAGGGATGGGTTGTTTCTTAATATCAGTACTATTATACCTCATGGAAGAGTTTACCTAACTATTCCCACCGTGTCGCAGAAGGCAGCTAACAGCGATGGGATAAGTGGCCACAAATCACCTCCAGTAAAAGATTTCACTCTCTATGATCGAAACAACTCTACGACTTACTCTAACTGACATTATAGTTTCATTAACTTCAGAGTGAAAACTAATGCCCAGGAATGTTAATACTCGCTCAAGATCGTGCCAACACTGGTATTTTATTCCTGCTGACGTCAGACAATTGTATTCAGGTAATAGCGAATTGTAAGAACCTCAGAGTGTTAAAGAAGGAATAGAATTAAAAAAAAAAAAAAGCAGCTAATCAAGAGGTGGGTACAGTATTACCTCTTTAATAAATTAAGTGTAATTTTTTCCCGCCTCAGATTCGTCGGCAGAGCAAACCCAGTATTTCGTTGGTTAAAAATGCTGTTGCTGAAATATTCGTTCTGGAGACGTGATCTGAGTGGCTCTGAAAATTTCGTTACATCTTTTCTTATCGATTTATTTTGCGTATTGCACCTTAATTTCTCTTTTACGAATTTGTTAATTATATGTTCCTGGTATCGAGATAGTTTGCTTTAGTAATATACAAGGGGATAAAAAGATATGATCGAATCGTATTGTATCGTTTATAAAGGTTACAACACTTGCGTGTGTCGGCTTTGGTCACCTAATGGGAGCTGTCTCTACAGCTCGATCTTTGGCAGCCTCCCTTTTCAGTCCCTAATCCCTGAGGTCACACTCAATGACCTTGTCCCAGGTCTTTTTTGGTCTGCCTCTCGCAGCCCTACTTCCGACGTTCGCACTTCTCACCTTCCACCCAACTGTCGTCCTTCATCCTCTCAACATGCCCAAACCATCTCAGTCTGCCCCTCCTCATCAGAACACCAATGCATTCAAGTCCCATCCATTTTCCCAACTCTTCAATCGCAGTCCTACCTAGCCCCCCTACCCCCATCCAGAGGCCTCGCATTCAAGGACGCACTACACATCCATCTAATCATTGTCATTTCTGTACATTTGATCCTACGAATATCCTCTTCCTTTACTACCCAGGTCTCACTTCCATACATAATCACACTCCTAACACATGCAACATACAAAGATCCCTTGGCACGGAGGGCAAAATAAACTGCTCAGGGAGAGGCGCTACAACACATCTAAAGCAAATATAAATCCGGTTTTAAGATATCCCCCCCGCAACCAAGCTCTTGAGATTGTCATATAAAAACCGTAAAGCGAGTAAGTTTTAGATGGCAGGTTGTGGCAACATCAACTGAATACTGCAAGCCGAGAAGTCTGTGCGTGTTTTTCAGTCTCTTCCCTTTAATATATCAGATATACTGCTGGCTCGTGCGCTGGGTTATGCTGATGCCCCAGATTAGTCCTCTCACTGTAAGGACATCACCAGTATTTTTTTTCCAGCAACCGCAAGACAATTTTGTTTGGTTGATAGTGATAATAATGTCACTGTTAATACTCTTATCGTCGGGAACTATAGTATTCTATTACATCTAACGCTAGACGACTGTCTTCTGCTAAGTATAAGTCACAGACACCTGACATGTTAAACTACTCGTATGTAAGAGCTGTGATGTTTGGCGCTACCTTATTTCATCTTTAGCATCTTTGTACGACAATGTACAGTGATTACCGGTATTAGTATGAAAAAGCTTGCTGAATGTTTAGATGACCAACTCTGCATTGCTAGGGTCTGTGGTGGCATATGTAACCGTAATGAGATAGGTGGCTTAACTAGGCTAATTACAATTACAGTGCTATATGCTGAAAACTTTGTTACGTATTGTAGCGGCCGGTTTACACTAGCCTAACATGGACGACCAACTTTGCTTTTCACATTCGAGCCATGTTTTTCGGATTCTGAAGGACCACTGACTCCGTTAGACGGAGGAAAACCATTGTATGTCAGTGAGTAAGTGATCCGTCCCCACACAATGAAAAGGCTGAAGAAGGATGGGCCTACGTACCGTACTCGTATAACTTTACACCTAGTATATGAAGCCCAGTATCTGTGCAGAATTAATCTCCTAGGCTCTGATAATCCTTGTTCAAGAGTGGAAGGGATAAACATCAACGGACTGCAAAACTGATGTACCAGAAACTGAGGTAGCGCAAGAAACTGAGTAGAGAACCTTGACTTTGGTGTGAAATATTTATGTCACAGTAAGCCAGCGGTATGCCAGTTAAACCCCTTGCAGACTTTATAAATAGCCGCCCTCACATTACTATGTCTGTTACCTCTTGACTGCTTTACCCCACTAATGCCACGCGAATTTTTTCTGCTGAGAGAAACAGTGAGTACTCAAAGGGTTAGTGTTGTCAGTGGATTCTTCAGTATATTTAGTTGCATTAATCTGCCATGTTCTCACTAAAGACATAGTGAAAGAGACAAAGACGATGGAATGTTTGATTTTTAGGTAAAGGTAAAGATTAGTGATACTGCGCAGCTTAAGGAGAAGGGAGAGGAGAGGTAGGAGAAAGAGAAGGGGAGACGAGAGAAAAAGGGATGAGGAAGAACGATGGAGAGGGCAAAGGGAAGGAAGGAAGGAAGGAAGGAAGGAAGGAAGGAAGGAAGGAGAGAGAGAGAGAGAGAGAGAGAGAGAGAGAGAGAGAGAGAGAGAAGAGAGAGAGAGAGAGAGAGAGCACTAGAAGAAACAGTGATTTATGAGACGAGATTGGAGGACGAGACGAGGTGGGGAGGAAAGGGGACTGGAGGGAAGTGGAGAGAGGAGGAAAAAGACGGAGAGAGAGGAAAGGAAAACGAAAGGAAGTGTGAAGAGGGGGGGGAGGGAAGAGACGGTAAAATAAGGGGGAAGAGAAAAAATGGGATAATATATGAGTGACCGGAATATGGAACTGAGACAGGAAGAGGAATGATGGGTGAATATATGAACGAAAAGGAAGAGAAGAGAAAAGAAGAAACAGAAGTAATTTTAAGAGCAGGCTGAATGTTGCGAAAGGCTAGAAACAGAACAAGGGAGAGGACAGGAGAGGAAAGGGGGTGCGAGGAAGAAGAGAAAAAGAGGGGGGATTGTCGGAATAGATGACGGAATGGAGATGAGAGGAGGGAAGAATGAGAGAGAAAAGGTTAAGACACGTCAGATATAGAAGAAGGGGAGGGGACGGAGATGAGACGAGGGAAGAGGTATATGAAGAGACGAGAGGAGAGAGAAAAGGAGGCGCGCGGAGATGAAGACAGAGAGAAAAAAGGGGAAGAAAGGAAAGAGGAGGAAGAGGAGATAATAGCAGGCGAAGAGAGAGGAAAGAAAAAAAGGGGAGGCGAAGAGAGAGGAGAGAGAAAAAAAGCGGGAAACGAAAGGACTAGAGAGGAGAAAAGAGGAGATATGAAAGGGAGAAATTTTAGGAAAGGTCAGATTCAGAAGAAGGGGAGAGGAGAGGGAAGAGAGGAAAGAGGAAAGGATGAGACGGGTGTGTAGAGTGGAGAGAAAAAAAATACAGGAAAGAAAGGAGGAGTACGGTGGAGAGAAGAGAGGAGAGAAGGGAGAGAGCGGGAAGGAGATATGAGGATAAAGTTGGCAAAGTTTGAAAAAATAGAGGGGGAAAAGGAGGGAGGGGGGGAGAGGAAGGCGGAGAGGAAAGAGAAGGAGAAGGAGAAAGGGAGTAGGATGACTGAGGAAAACGTAAGGAAAATATCAGAAATAAGAGAGGAAAGGAGAGGACAGGAGAGCAGAAAACGGAAAGGAGAAAGGTGAGCGTAGAGGAGGGGAGAAAAGAAAGAGGAAGAATGGGCGGTAAATGAATGAGAATGGAAGATGAGAGAACAAATAAATACGAAAGGAAAATAAACAGGAAGAAACTTAATGGTACTTTAGAGGTTATTCTTATAAGGAAGATTATAATTATGGTATATAATTTTATGAGCTGAAGATAAAGGTGGGAAATTAAGAAGAGGAGGAGAGAAGAGAAGTAAAACAGTAGGAGAGTTCTCGTGAGTGGAGGGAGAAGGAAAACTGTGAGACTAATGGAAAGGTGGCAAGGATGAAGAGAGAGAGAGAGAGAGAGAGAGAGAGAGAGAGAGAGAGAGAGAGATGGCACAACTCCCGAGAAGTAGGTCACTGTGACTTGTGTTTCCGGGGTGACAGGGGTGAAAGGGTGTGGCAGGGGTGACGGAAGTGAACAGATGGCAGGGAAGGAGATGAAAGGTGGCTACAGGGAAGAGAAGGGATGAAAAGAGGTGACCAGGAAGTGACAGGGTGACACGGAAGTGAACGGATGAAATGAGGTGACAAGGAAGTGAAGGGATGAAAGGGAGTGACAGGGAATTGAAGGGCTGAAAGATGATGATAGGGAAGTGAAGAGATGAAAGGAGGTGACAGGGATGCGAAGGGATGAAAGGAGGTGATCGACAAATGACAGGAAGTGAGAGGGAAGTGAAGGGATGAAATGGCATGACACGGCTGACAGGGAAGTAAAGGGATGAGAGTAACAGGAAATGAGGGTATGAAAAAGAATGACAGGAAAATGATGGGGGTGGCAGGGGTAAGTTGACCTGGAGGTGAGGGGGTGATAAAGGGAAAGGAGGGAATATAATGGTGAAAGATGAGATGGGAGAAGTATGAGAGAGGAAGAGAGGGAGCAAAAAGGTGAGAGGACGGGGATAAGGGTACGGGTGTCAAGGGGGGTACACTGGGTAGAGGGAGGGAGGAGGTGGAAGGGGTGATTAAAGGTTGAAGGGGAGGGGGTGGGGGAGGGACGCAGGAAATGAAGTTACGGCGTCAACAATTAACTTTACTTGTACACACACACACACACACACACACGCCGTATACCAACAAGTAACGCACCAACTATCTTTCGAACACATAACAAAACGTTAAATGTGACAAGGGTATCTGCTTGGCAAAGCATTAACACTGTCAGAAATCATTTGTTCCTTATGTGCAGCCAAAGAAACACACACACATATTTTCCTGAGTCGCAAACTAGATAAAAGTGATTCGACTGTTATTAACGATCTAAGTCGTCCAAAAATAGCAAGTATTTGAGGGAGAAAACCTTGGCGAAATTGAAAGATTGTGGATATGAGAAGACTTTTTTCGAGTTACTGTCTTCGTACCTCAATAATCATAGTCATAGTAAAGGTAGGCAGTGCTGAGAAAGCGAGTGGAAACGTAGGATTCAACACGGCGAAAAATGATGACACTATAGTGGTACCAATTTAAACTGGCGGCTGGTGTGGGGCAGCAATCTGTGTACAGTGGTGCTAAGTTTCCCAAACCGGCGATGTGAAACGGCTGTTATATATATGTAAAAGGCATCCCAAATACGGTAAACACATATGAATACAATTTTAACGTATGTATTATAATATATGGAAGAACAGAAAACCACCCTGGCCGCCAGTTTAAGTTTGTACCACTTTAAACTGTAGTAAATCTGTGATTATTTTTATAGATATATTGAAAGCTTATCAGCAGAGGCGCATCTTGGAATTTGTTACGGGATTCCTAAATTCTGATTATCGTTTTTCCTGAGACAAAACTGCCTGAAGGTGTATTATAATAATATCTAGATTAAGAGAAATTAATTTAGCATAAAACAGTACATGAAGCAATCAAGGAAAAAAAAATATTAGCCTAAACCTGAAAGAATAAATAAAAAATTGAATGACTGAATGGCTATCTTCCGATTCAGCTAATTCCTTTAGAAAGGGGGAGGCCCATGCCCCTCCCTCGTCCCCCTCTGGATGCCCTATACTATATAGTGAAAAAGAACAAGACAGTAAATATCACCATTATGATGGCAAGATCAGTGGGCATCTACAGTAGCTATGTGTCTAAGCACGCTACTCACCAGCCCTCGAGGCATGATGGCGAATAGCGCTATAAGCAGTGTACAAGAAGTAAGGACAGTGCTTCAATTTATCACGTGTACAATTTCATTTTCTACAGTTTGCTCACCGGAGAGGATTTCTAGTAACGAATGGGTAGGGCAGTGTCTCGAATAACCTCGGAATGCCCGAATTACAAGGTGCACTCGTCGCAGGAATGGGCTAGTTATAATCTATAACTCACCAGTCATATACATCAATTACAGTGTTGAGACCAATGAATTATTGAACTATTAACTCTTGAATGTTGAGTCCCCCAACATTTCGGCAAAGTTGGGTCCTGACATTTCTGCAATGTTGAGTCCCCACATATTTCTGCAATGTTGAGTCCCCACATATTCTTGCAGTGTTGAGTCCCCACACATTTCCGCAATGTTGAGTCCCCACATATTTCTACAGCGTTGAGTCCCTACATATTCTTGCAGTGTTGAGTACCCACACATTTCCGCAATGCTGAGTCCACATATTTCTGCAGTTTTGAGTCCCCACATATTTCGGCAACGTTGAGTCAAGTCCCCACATATTTCGGCAATGTTAAGTCCTCACATATTCTTGCAGTGTTGTGTCCCCACATACTTCTGCAATACTGAGTCTCCATCTATCACCCTCGGCCACAAGGGTCACACTGGGGACTCTGGGACGCACAGTGGGGACTGGCTAGGGACGTTTGGTTGTCGACAGGCCTGATCCCGGGGTGTGACATATCTCCCTTTAGTACGCTATATATACTACTCATCTTTTTCCTCCCTTCCTCTCTCTCTCTCTCTCTCTCTCTCTCTCTTAGGCATGCAAAATAAACGCTCATCAATCACATTCGACAATTTACACACACACACACACACCTCTCTCTCGCTCCCCCACACACGCACGCACACAGTTTTCCCGCGACAATCATCGCTCATTTTTGAAGGCTCCAACATGCTTGCATGTGTCGGCCTTGGTCACCTAATGGCGGCTCTCCATGCTGCTCGATCTCTGGCAGCCTCCCTATTCAGTCCCTTAACCCTTAAGTCACATTTAATGACCTCATCCCATGTCTTTCTCGGTCTACCCCTCCCAACCCCTCCCCCAATATTAACACCTCTCACCCTCTGTACCCAATTATCCTCCCCCATCC
>JAGKTI010040719.1:0-10359 GCA_018397915.1 Birgus latro
GTTGCCAGGGAGCCTCCTAAACCCACGAGAATACGTCCTCAACACTGGTTCATCACTTTATTGTTATCAGGACTCGATAATATTGGAGCATCTCTTAGAATCAGATAGAAAGGAATATCGTCTATGCAAATTCGGGTGTTTTTCGTGTTTTTCTTCCCATTGTAGGTGCATGATCAGTACATCCAAGCACAAGGGAACGCAAGGCCAGATGATTAAAAAAAAAAGTAGGATATAATTATGATATTCTTCTTTTTTTTCTTTTTTTGCCATACATTCAAATCCTACTTTAGCTAAGGTGGTAAAGTAGGTCTAACATTTTTTTTTCAGCAGGTTTAATGGCGTATGGAAGTAAACCAGTAGACAAAATAAACGTGAAAAAAGGTAAAATTCTACTTGGTTGGGAAAATGTAGGGGTTAATTCTACTGTTTGTCACGGTGAGTTATGGAAGTCGCCCTACTTAGGTCACAAAGGTCAGGTTGAAATTAAATTACTGTAAATTATGATAGGTAGGTTATGCAAGGTAGGGTAGGTTAGATTAAAAGAAAGTAAATTAGGTAGGTTACAGAAAATTAGGTTAGGTAGGTTTGACTAGATATGGTTGGGTTAGGTTAGGTGAGTGATTACGTGCCCTGTGTCTGGTGTCTGAAATCCAAACACTTTACATTATAGTACAGTGAGTGTAGTATGTCTTCTTGTACGCTACCATATTTTTACACCTTGTCGATTGACCCATATGCCACACACAGCTCAGACCGACATACACAAATATAATCATAACAACGCTCTGACTTTCTCACTCACTTCCCTCTCACCCTCACTCGTACCTGACCAGCACGGTAAAAGGTTAAGCCTAGCTATCACTCTCCCTCCGAAGAGAAGTTCTGGCCCTGCAGTGGATCTCTCACGGCCTCATATAGTAAAGATACGAAATAAATTGCTGGGTGAGGTTAGATGCCAAGTTAGGAATAAATGGTTTAGGTTGGATAGAATTTACGTTAGGTTGGGTTAGGCTTGGGTTAGTTGGGTTGGGATGGGTTAGGTTAGGTTAGGTTAGAACTATAGTAGGATTTATGATGAGTTGTATTTGCTTTAGCTGTCAAGTTAGGATTGGTGGGATTAGATTGGATAGGATTTGGTAGATTAAGATAGATTAGATTAGCATGTTAACTGAGGACTGGTTGGGCTGAGTTGAATGAGGTTTATTTTATGATGGGTTAGGTTTGATAAGATCTGATGAGGTTGTTTTAGGTTAAATAGCCGTGAATCTTGTTATAAATAATGGTTGGCTTGATTTGATGGAATTAAACTAGACTAGGTTCGCCTCAAAATGCCATGTTATGTTACAGCGCCAGGTGTGAGATTTGTGGGATAGCACAGGTTACGTTAGGTCAGGTGTTCTGGTTAGGTTGGATCATGGTAGTAATTTTGGGGCAAATATGGACAGAATTTATGCAATAGATGAAAAAAGGTTTGATTAATGATGATGATGATGGTAAATAAGGCTCATACATGTAAAATACGAATATCAAGCGGGACAATAAATAATAAGTGCATGGGGTATTTACTTTCACTACGATGACGTCTCTTACCCAATTCTGTGCAACTAAGGAAAGATCTCTAGGACTGACTAGGTTAATGAAGGCTGTGACCAACCCTTCCAGTTCTTAGAGTCCCTCCTAAGTTGCTTAAAATCTCTCGAAGTTAGAGAGAACACGCTTAACAAAGACGTCACTGTACTGAAAGAATTTGAATTGAGAGAAACTTGTGGCACATGTGAAGCAAGTTTAAAGGATAAAAAAAAGTACAGTTAACAGAGTATAACCTCCATCCATTTTGTTGTGTCGTCACCCGTTAAGCCTGTGTTAATCCCTTCAGTCCGATTGACATGAATAAGTTTTAACAAGATATCAGACTTTAATTTTTACTTAACTAATAAAAATGTTTGTCCAAATAATACTTGGGAGCTTTCGGCTTTTGGGACTGGCGTTCTGGTTCACAGCACAGTGATATATATTTTTTTTTTCTTTCTCCTCCTCCTCCTCCTCCTCCTCCTTTTTCAAGTAATGCAAGGGATCAACCAATCAAGTATATCTTTAGCAAAAACTGATTTCAATAGTTAGGCAGGTGACAGACGCACCAAAATGGAAAAAAGTTATCCAGAGTCTGTTTACACAAGTCTATTTATTAACATAGCAAAACAATTTTTTTTCTAAGCTGCGTGGTAAGATATTGATGGAGTTTGTGACCTGTGAGAGTACAGTATGAACAAAGCATGGTATTTCCCTCAGTATTAGTCCTAGATATCCTTAAGTGTCGAACAAATATCTTTAGAAATTGATGGAAAACTGAGCGTAACATTTTTTTTAGTGTTTAACATACATGTCTGTTTCTTGTAAACAGCCTGTAGATAAATAATTAGTAATATTACATTTGGGTAATCACCATATGAAACTGAAGAATGAAGAAAATATATTGCACTTGAAACCTTCCTTGTAAAATAAGGAAAAATGAAGGAAATAAGTCGAGAAAAAACGACGTTGAAAAGGTCATCTAGTGATTCCCTTAAAGTAAATTATTGCTATAGTTGGTTTGTTTTCATTTGACAGAACTGGGTCACTCCTATAGCTTGTACGCTAAGTCGTTGTTGTATGAAAATTACTGAGCCTTGGTTATCAGGTAGAAATGTCTCCCTGGTTACTATTGAAATTTACCCCTGACCCCGACTACAGTTGGCCATTAACTAAGCTGAAAGGTGTTGCAGATCTATCTCAGAGGAATGCAAACCGACTATAGGTAATCACGTACGAAATTTAGCAGGGTGATTTTTGTCCTTATATTATTCTGTTTATCAGAACATTTACTGGTTTTAAATAAATTTTTTGTGTAAGTCCTGACAAAGTAATTGTAACATATAGAGAAATATTTATTTACTTATTTTTTATTTTTGAAATAGGCTGAGGAACTAAAGATTATTGTAGAACCAAGTGTGACAATCGTTTTTTTTTTTTTCTTTAGAAAAGTTCATGCATGAAATTCTTAGATCAACATCAAGAATACATCATTATAAAGAAAGTTTTGAAGCAGTATGCTTCACCATTACTAAAAAGCGTTATAAAAATTTGCCAGACTTACCTAGAAAGTAGTGTTTGGCACCGAAACATAACAAAAGCTCAATTGTCTTTTTTTTTTTTTTCCATTATATCACAAGGCATGTAAGTCAAGAGTGAAATAGGAGTGTCCAGTAACGCACAAGGATGTATTATGTTGCAGTAAGGATTACAGTCAAGTACAGTATTAAACAAATAATTTCAGTGATTGAAATTGGCTGTGACGTCATCCAGGCTTCATATGTTTTCGAAAGTGAGTTATTAAGCAGTATATATATGTATGTACTTTCATTCATTTGGATGCCTGAGGAAAAAAAAAATACCGTTTTCACCTGGCACAATGACACGAAAAACAATATCTGATCCAATATGAAGCATATTTCATTTTCATCACCGCTAATAAGATTAAACTTGGACTGAAGAAATTATAAGAGAAAATAAATATGGCAAGTTTTAACTCAAGGATAAGAAAAACTACAGTTTTATCAGAAACGTAAAATGTAATACCCAGTAATGTGTATATTCAGTGCTGACTGATACGGACGCGCTAATTGGCTGCATTACCAATAAACCGTAGCCAATCTTTTGAGTGAGTGTTTCATGTTGCAGTTAAAGTGTGTTGAGTTTGCAACGATGCAGGATAAGTTTAAATTCTGTATTGTTGTCTGTTTCATAAACAAATAATTATGTAATTTTGTCATTTTCAGATATTTTAACTTGTTAGAGGTGGTAAATTTTATGCGTATCACAATTTCAATATTTGTGGTATATTTGTTACAACTATGAATAAATAGGAGCACAGATGAGGACGTTGTTGTTTCATTACCTCATTTCATGTCAAAACCTCTCAAATGCTTGAGAGAGAGAGAGAGAGAGAGAGAGAGAGACGAAAACCCAAACAATCAGATATTACGGAAGTACAGTATTTTATTATTATTATTATTTGCATACACTATTCGATTTATAAGGAAAGTAAAAATACAAATATGAATAAATAAATAATGAATGTAATACACTACGAGCCGATATTTAGTTTCGGTTTATTTGTTTTGTCAGGAAGTTAACGCTTAGGATTCAATAAATCACTAGTTTACCATTAATGCCCTACTACCTATCATTAACTTAATTTAACTGTGTCCAGAATCAATATGAAAATGATAGAATATTTAGTGGCAGATATTTATTACGCTCGTGATCTCTAAATTAAAGTGCATCACCGCCGTCAAGCTTGTCGCGTGGTAAACAAATGTTTCGGTGTCGGTCGGTGTTCTTATAATCGGCTTAGTGTACGTCTGGAAAAGTGTTGGTGTGTTGCCGAAGTGCCCTGGAATACGATGAGTCCTGCAAATACTACACCGATACGTCTGCTCTGCCAGGAGATACATGGGGGAAAGGTGAGTGTTCTTCAGGCCTTTGTTGCATCCCGTTTCTTTACCACTACTGTGAGTTCATCAAGGCTGGAGAAGTGTTTGTGTACCGAAGTCCCAGGTAACACAGTGAAATTGGCCAGTATCATATTTTTACCACTGCCATGCCAAAAGATTCGATGTTATGATTGAAATTTGTATGGGTATGTATTTAATGGTAAATGTGTGCTTCCGTTCAGCAATGGAATAAGAAATTTCCTTTTGCCTGTTGATCTATCTCGCATTCTGCAAACTTTTATTGTCGATGAAATATCCTCTCAGCTATTAACAATGGTGAAATCTCAATGGAGTAGGGTGGTGGTGAGAGAAGAGAGGATAGAGGATTGTATGAGGTTTGGTTAGGTTAGGCTGAGTTTGCTTCTGGGAAACTTTAGGTCTGCAGGTTAGGTTTTTTTTTGTGTGTGTGTTTGTGTGTATGTATGCTTAAGATAACTTTGACTAGCTTTTGTTTGGTAACTCGGAAGCTGGGAGTTTATGACAAAAATGAAATTCAAGGTCAAAATATATTGATATAACGGTGCAGCAGAAATATAAACAGTTTTAGTAAGCACAGATTAACCTTTTTCACAGTAAGATCTTTTCGTTGAGATAACTGTTAAGTGGAAAAAGTGACTAATTGTCTGGAAACGAAATTAAATCGTATTAGTTCATGATTGAGATGTTATTACAGATGTTCATGAATAACAGTGATTTTCGCATATTATATAGTTTTTAAGTTAGTTTAACAAACGCTGCAGAGATCTTTGGTCTTCATTTGGGTCGTCATTTCTACCGAGATCAGCATGGATTTAACCCCAGTATTAATAAGTTGCATTTAAACTAGGTTAGGCAAGGTTTTTAGGACAAGTTAGGGTACCTTGAAGTTTTCAGGACGATTCAGTGAATTCCAGTTAAGTTTCTAGGACTTTTCAGTGAATTCTAGTTAATGTTACAATATGTCACCTTCCGACTGTCCCTTTAAACATATAAGATGATTTGCCGTGTTTTCAGCCTATAATTTTCCTTTAAACCCACTAAAAGAAAATATTTGTCTCCTAGTCCATAATTTCCTAAGCCCACATGAAGACAAACATTTGCCGTGTTTTACATCTCATAATGTCTTAAACTACAAGAAAAACTGACTTTTTTTTTAATTTTAATTTCCTTTTAAACACCAAAAAAATTTGGCGTGCTTTTATAAGCCGTAATTTCCTTTAAATTACACAAAAATAGCTTGTTTATTCTCTTATAGTTTCCTTTAAACCACAAGAAAAACAGTTGAATTTTTTTCCTTGTATATTTAACTTGGTTTCTATCCAATAATTTCCATTAACCCTTAAAAGCATTTGTTGTTTTCTACCTACAATTTTCTTTAAAACCACAGGAAGAAAATTTACCTTGTTTTCTTCCTCTTAATTTCGGGAATGTAAGCCTGTTTTAAAACTGAAGAAGTGCGTGGGTATTACCAATTACCGCCATTCAGTAACATGAAGTATTGGAAAACATGAACACCTAATTTAAGTAAATAATCTCTTTTCTTAACAACACCCATTGATTAACTGAAATGTTTATTATTGTAACGGTATACAGAGTACATAATTATACAACAGAATTAGGTGGGGGATTTAAACCTCAAATGTGTTGCCTACCGATCATTATATAGCATATCATTTCATATAGCTCCTAAACTTTCCTTTGAGTGCCTAGTATGTTTTCGTGATTTTTACACTTCTCATTGTAGGGTCGCATTTTAAGTGACGAGAGGTTCCGTATGTGTGTGTTTGTGTGTGTGTGTGTGTGTGTGTGTGTGTGTGTGTTTAAGTGACAGCTTATTTTGCGCACCACAGCTTTAGTCCTCTTGTATTGTAACATTGGATGGCACTTTTCATGACGGATAAAAAATAATACATGGTATAATTGACCTAATAGCTTTAAAATGGTTTGATGTGTCCTTGCCAAGCGGGTGTGTTTTGCAAGTTTTTCGACTTTATCTTTATTTGGCTCTGTGTGGGGAAAAAAGGTACTGATACAACTGGAAGGCGGTTTTCATTACAATATCATGATGATAACTATGACCTGCAACGATTAGTTAAATAGCTGAGAAATAACAGAAAACAGCAGAGGCAGCATGAAAGGGAATTGGAGTAAAATGGTTTGGTTATCCCTTTTATTGAGCCATTTTCTTTGTGTAATGGTAGAAGAAAACGATAAATAAATGGTATACTGCAAACTGACCAGTGATTATTGTAAAATATTCATTGTTTGTTCAGTTTTGCCCTTTTTTACGGTTACATAATTTTTGTTTTGTTTTGTTTTCTTATGCCAACGATTGCACATACCTTTTTAGAGACAGAGTTGGAGGGATTGGATACAGCCATCAATTACCCTTTCACTTTAGGACATTCGTCCAAACGGAGGAAAATCGTCTGAGGAAAACAAGAATATAAAAGATGACACCATACAAAGGGATCGTTCGTATGAATGTGTCTGCAGCTTCAAATTATATTACTTTTACCTTAACCTCAAATATCTATCTCTCCATCTTGAATGCTTAGCTGTAACAATATGGTGCTGTTATCAAAGCGCTGTGAGAAGGATGTGGAGCCGTTCCATTGTCTTACTCTACCATTGAAATACGAGAAATAAACTGCAAAAGTACGAAAATATGGACCAGATTTAGGTTAAAGAGCTATATCTTAACAGAACAAAAACTTACATACTGAAAGTCGCTTTGTTGGTTAATACTTTATAATCTGGTAACTTTTAAAATTTTATTCTTATAGCTTTCAGGCGATTTTATTTAATTGATAAAAATTGTGGTCTTTGGTTCATATTTAACTGTCGAGGAATGCTTTCGTATAGTGTCATCGGTGTAACCGTGTGGCTGACCTGTCCGGCCCCCCGTGGAAGGAAGGTAGATGAACGAGGCTAGCTTCAACCCACCGCAAAATACACTACCTACTCCCCCACCACAACACTCTACATCACCTACACTACCACCACAACACACTACATCACCTACACTACCACCACAACACACTACAAAATAAAACACCACCTAACTACCACCACAACACACTACAAATTACATCGCTTACACTGCCACCACAACACATTACAAAATACATCACTTACAGCACCACCACAACACACTACAAAATACAACACCACAAACACCGCCACCACTACACACTACAAAATACATCAGCTACACCACCACCATCACAACGCACTACATAATCTAACACCACCTACACCACGTCAGAACACTGGTATGAGTGAGAGAGTAAGCGTGTAAGAGTGGCATTTCCCGCTGTAATAACTCATTTCCTCCTCTCCCTACGTAGCGAAATCCGGAGGGCGATGGAGGTCCTGTGTCATGCCCTTTGTTGCTGAGAGAAAGAGAGATTTTTTCCCAATTTCTTCCGGAATATAATCAGGAAATATTAGTTCATCTTTGAAATACGTGCGATATTGTTGGGAAAAGGCATTGTATGATCATTTCCTTTTTTTCCTTTTTTCTTTTTTATTTAGCAGGGGAAGGCCAGTGACTTTTTCTTTATCCTTTTTAGTTACCCCCGGACGACTTTATTTAGATTAGAGAGATTTTTCAAGCTGAAGGGGCTAAGCCGATTCCGAACTTTCTTTACCCCTGCACAGTTGTTGACCTTGTACACGGGTTTTATTCGCCCGTGTGTGGAGTACAACTCTCATGTGTGGGGTGGCTCCCCACATGCAGCTCTTCTCAATAGGGTGGAGTCAAAGGCTTTTCGTCTCATTAACTCTCCTCCTCTTACTGATTCCCTTCAACCTTTGTCTCTTCGCCGCACTGTTGCATCTTTATCTCTCTTCTATCGCTACTTCAATGGTCACTGTTCCTCTGAACTGTCTGCTTGCATCCCTCCACCTCTACGACGGGCATGTAGTACCCGTCTAGCAACAAACTCTCATCCCTTTTCTGTCCAACTCTTTAATGCAAGAGTTAACCGTTACTCCCAGTCCTTCTTTAATGCAACTGGGCAACTCTGGAACTGTCTTCCTCTGTCTGTATTTCCTACTTCCTATGATCTCCAGTCTTTCAAACTCAGTGTGTCCAGGCATCTCGAACGGATCTTGAATTTGGCTCTCTTTTGTATTGTTTTTGCTTTTTCTTGGAAGGAACAGTATGCAGGCGTGTGGCCTTTGGTTCCTTCTTCCTTGCATTAAAAAAAAAAAAAAAAAAGGTGTAGTCTTCATTAAGTTTTTGTCAGCCAAATATCCTTCCTTGGTCGAATGAAGTCTGGAAGTAGTAGTAGTAGTAGTAGTAGTAGTAGGAGTAGTAGTAGTAATGATGATGATGATAATAATAATAATTATGATAACAATACCAAATAATAATAATAATATTAATAATAAAGATATGCCTCACCAAATTCAAGAGGTCAGTGCTTTTAACCGTACAGTAAGATGACTCCTTTTAAAATATCGTTTTTGTTATCTCCAGTCGATTTTATGCAGCTTAGTGGAAACTTGTACTGAAGATGATAAAGAAGACATCGTGTAAATCCTCCAGTGTGGGAAGTCTTTATAGTGCCGAGGAAAATCGTCTGGGAGTAGCAGGTAACAAAAAGATATCATCGTATTGAAGGAGAGAATTATAAGTTTCTCTCTCTCTCTCTCTCTCTCTCTCTCTCTCTCTCTCTCTCTCTCTCTCTCTCTCTCTCTCTCTCTCTTGTCACTGGAAGCATCATTATCATCATTTTACTCGTTCAGTCCGGTTAGGTATTTATTTATCTTTTTCTTGCTATACCCAGTCGATGTTATTCATGCTAGGACAGAGTTTTAGAACTGCAGGGGTTAAATATAACCTTAATTAACCCCTTCACTTCGAAGGGTCGCCATGAAGCTCAATAACATCGTCTGATGGCAGTAAGAATGAAGTAATTGGCCAACAGTCTTGAAAGGATTATTGATTATAGTTTGTGACCGTTCCAAGACGTCCGTTCTCCATCCGAATAGGAAAAGAGCATCAGTGTAAAGAAGGAGTTCAGGTTAAATCACTCTGGCTCCTATATCCCCCTCAGCCGGATACCTTTGTGTGGCGGTAGCTGCAATGGAATGTTAGAGTTTTCCTGATGAGTAAGGTTTATGGTGACACTATTGACATTCTCAGGCTTCTGTGTTCACTAGCCTGAATAACGTCATCTTGCATTAGCCTAACCGGAATACGGTATTAAAAGTATACCATTAACTAACTGTGGATGATAGCTGCTGTAAACTAAATAACGTCCGATTTCCGGTGATTGAAATTATTGTTAGAGTTTTCCCGGTCATGAAAGGATTTATAGTGGCTATGCGGACACTCAGGCTCTTGTGACTCACTCTTAGCTGAAGAAAATCGTCTGATGGCAGCTGGAGTAAATATCGTAGTCCTTTTGCCTAAACTTTTGTTTTATTCCCCCCTGTGTAGAGTACAACTCTCATGTGTGGGGAGGCTCCCCACATACATTTCTTCTCAACAAGGTGGAGTCAAAGGCTTTTCGTTTTATTAATTCTCTTACTGGCTCCCTTCAACCTCCGTCTCTTCGCCGCACTGTTGCATCTTTATCTCATTTCTATCGCTACTTCAGTGGTCTCTGCTCCTCTGAACTGTTTGCTTGCATCCCTTCACTAATAAGGCGGGCGCGTAACACCGGTCTAGTAACAAGCTGTCATCCTTTTTACGTTCAACTCTCTATTGCAAAAGTTACTCGCAGTCCTTCATGTGTGCATGCAACAGGTCAGCTCTGGAACTGTCTTGCTCTGTATTCCCTACTGCCTATGGTCTCCATTCTTTCAAACGCAGTGTGTTCAGGCATCTCGAAAT